>CALNHX010002863.1:0-165615 GCA_940337035.1 Agriotes lineatus
GTTATAACGTCAGAGAAGCACGTTTTTCAGTATACGTTAACTACATAAAAATTTATTGTACTACTATAACACCTGGCGTCGATCACAATATAATAATTTTATACGTGGTCATCGTGCCAACGCTAACTCGTACTCAACAATTGATTTAGAATTGATTGGAAAGGTTGTAAACAATATAGGAGTGCATTTAGAGCTTATTTAGCCATGTAAAATTGCTATATTAAATTATTTTGCATCCAAAAAATTCAAATTTAATAGTTTAGTATTAAGGTGCGTTATAACGTCTGAAAAGCACGTTTTTCAATATACGTTAACTACAGAAAATTTTATTGTACTACTATAACACCTGGCGTCGATCAAAATATAATAATTTTATACGTGGTCATCGTGCCAACGCTAACTCGTACTCAAAAATTGGTTTAGAATTGAATGGAAAGGTTGTAAACAATATAGGAGTGCATTTAGAGCTTATTTAGCCATACGAAATTGCTATATTAAATTATTTTGCATCCAAAAAATTCAAGTTTAATAGTTTAGTATTAAGGTGCGTTATAACGTCTGAAAAGCGCGTTTTTCAATATACGTTAACTACAGAACATTTTATTGTACTACTATACCACCTGGCGTCGATCAAAATATAATAATTTTATACGTGGTCATCGTGCCAACGCTAACACGTACTCAACAATTGGTTTATAATTGATTGGAAGGGTTGTAAACAATGTAATAGTGTATTTAGAGCTTATTTAGCCATACGAAATTGCTATATTAAATTATTTTGCATCCAAAAAATTCAAGTTTAATAGTTTAGTATTAAGGTGCGTTATAACGTCTGAAAAGCGCGTTTTTCAATATACGTTAACTACAGAACATTTTATTGTACTACTATACCACCTGGCGTCGATCAAAATATAATAATTTTATACGTGGTCATCGTGCCAACGCTAACACGTACTCAACAATTGGTTTATAATTGATTGGAAAGGTTGTAAACAATGTAGGAGTGCATTTAGATCTTATTTAGCCATATAAAATTGCTATATTAAATTTTTTGCATCAAAAAATTCAAGTTTAATAGTTTAGTATTAAGGTGCGTTAGAACGTCAGAAGAGCACGTTTTTCAATATACGTTAACTACAGAAAATTTTATTGTACTACTATAACACCTGGCGTCGATCTAAATATAATAATTTTATACGTGGTCATCGTGCCAACGCTAACTCGTACTCAAAAATTGGTTTAGAATTGATTGGAAAGATTGTAAACAATGTAGCAGTGCATTTAGAGCTTATTTAGCCATACGAGATTGCTATATTACATTATTTTGCATCAAAAAATTCAAGTTTAATAGTTTAGTATTAAGGTGCGTTATAACGTCTGAAAAGCACGTTTTCAATATACGTTAACTACAGAAAATTTTATTGTATTACTATAACACCTGGCGTCGATCAAAATATAATAATATTATACGTGGTCATCGCGCCAACGCTAACACGTACTCAACAATTGATTTAGAATTGATTAGAAAGGTTGTAAACAATGTAGGAGTGCATTTAGAGCTTATTTAGCCATGTAAAATTGCTATATTAAATTATTTTGCATCCAAAAAATTCAAATTTAATAGTTTAGTATTAAGGTGCGTTATAACGTCTGAAAAGCACGTTTTTCAATATACGTTAACTACAGAAAATTTTATTGTACTACTATAACACCTGGCGTCGATCAAAATATAATAATTTTATACGTGGTCATCGTGCCAACGCTAACTCGTACTCAAAAATTGGTTTAGAATTGAATGGAAAGGTTGTAACGATATAGGAGTGCATTTAGAGCTTATTTAGCCATGTAAAATTGCTATATTAAATTATTTTGCATCCAAAAAATTCAAATTTAATAGTTTAGTATTAAGGTGCGTTATAACGTCTGAAAGCACGTTTTTCAATATACGTTAACTACAGAAAATTTTATTGTACTACTATAACACCTGGCGTAGATCAAAATATAATAATTTTATACGTGGTCAACGTGCCAACGCTAACTCGTACTCAACAATTGATTTAGAATTGATTAGAAAGGTTGTAAACAATGTAGGAGTGCATTTAGAGCTTATTTAGCCATGTAAAATTGCTATATTAAATTATTTTGCATCCAAAAAATTCAAGTTTAATAGTTTAGTATTAAGGTGCGTTATAACGTCTGAGTAGCACGTTTTTCAGTATACGTTAACTACAGAAAATTTTATTGTACTACTATAACACCTGGCGTCGATCAGAATATAATAATTTTATACGTGGTCAACGTGCCAACGCTAACACGTACTCAAAAATTGGTTTAGAATTGATTGAAAGGTTGTAAACAATGTAGGAGTGCATTTAGAGCTTATTTAGCCATGTAAAATTGCTATATTAAATTATTTTGCATCCAAAAATTCAAATTTAATAGTTTAGTATTAAGGTGCGTTATAACGTCTGAAAAGCACGTTTTTCAATATACGTTAACTACAGAAAATTTTATTGTACTACTATAACACCTGGCGTCGATCAAAATATAATAATTTTATACGTGGTCATCGTGCCAACGCTAACTCGTACTCAAAAATTGGTTTAGAATTGATTGGAAAGGTTGTAAACAATGTAGGAGTGCATTTAGAGCTTATTTAGCCATATGAAATTGCTATATTAAATTATTTTGCATCAAAAAAATTCAAGTTTAATAGTTTAGTATTAAGGTGCGTTATAACGTCTGAAAAGCACGTTTTTCAATATACGTTAACTACAGAAAATTTTATTGTACTACTATAACACCTGGCGTCGATCAAAATATAATAATTTTATACGTGGTCATCGTGACAACGCTAACACGTACTCAACAATTGGTTTAGAATTGATTGGAAAGTTTGTAAACAATGTAGGAGTGCATTTAGAGCTTATTTAGCCATACGAAATTGCTATATTAAATTGTTTTGCATCCAAAAAATTCAAGTTTAATAGTTTAGTATTAAGGTGCGTTATAACGTCTGAAAAGCGCGTTTTTCATTATACGTTAACTACAGAAAATTTTATTGTACTACTATAACACCTGGCGTCGATCAGAATATAATAATTTTATACGTGGTCAACGTGCCAACGCTAACACGTACTCAACAATTGGTTTAGAATTGATTGGAAAGGTTGTAAACAATGTAGGAGTGCATTTAGAGCTTATTTAGCCCATACGAAATTGCTATATTAAATTGTTTTGCATCCAAAAAATTCAAGTTTAATAGTTTAGTATTAAGGTGCGTTATAACGTCTGAAAAGCACGTTTTTCAATATACGTTAACTACAGAAAATCTTATTGTACTACTATAACACCTGGCGTCGATCAAAATATAATAATTTTATACGTGGTCATCGCGCCAACGCTAACACGTACTCAACAATTGATTTAGAATTGATTAGAAAGGTTGTAAACAATGTAGGAGTGCATTTAGAGCTTATTTAGCCATGTAAAATTGCTATATTAAATTATTTTGCATCCAAAAAATTCAAATTTAATAGTTTAGTATTAAGGTGCGGTATAACGTCTGAAAAGCACGTTTTTCAATATACGTTAACTACAGAAAATTTTATTGTACTACTATAACACCTGGCGTCGATCAAAATATAATAATTTTATACGTGGTCATCGTGGCCAACGCTAACTCGTACTCAAAAATTGGTTTAGAATTTAATGGAAAGGTTGTAACGATATAGGAGTGCATTTAGAGCTTATTTAGCCATACGAAATTGCTATATTAAATTATTTGCATCCAAAAAATTCAAGTTTAATAGTTTAGTATTAAGGTGCGTTATAACGTCTCAGAAGCACGTTTTTCAGTATACGTTAACTACATAAAATTTTATTGTACTACTATAACACCTGGCGTCGATCACAATATAATAATTTTATACGTGGCCATCGTGCCAACGCTAACTCGTACTCAACAATTGATTTAGAATTGATTGGAAAGGTTGTAAACAATATAGGAGTGCATTTAGAGCTTATTTAGCCATGTAAATTTGCTATATTAAATTATTTTGCATCCAAAAAATTCAAATTTAATAGTTTAGTATTAAGGTGCGTTATAACGTCTGAAAAGCACGTTTTTCAATATACGTTAACTACAGAAAATTTTATTGTACTACTATAACACCTGGCGTCGATCAAAATATAATAATTTTATACGTGGTCATCGTGCCAACGCTAACTCGTACTCAAAAATTGGTTTAGAATTTAATGGAAAGGTTGTAAACAATATAGGAGTGCATTTAGAGCTTATTTACCCATACGAAATTGCTATATTAAATTATTTTGCATCCAAAAAATTCAAGTTTAATAGTTTAGTATTAAGGTGCGTTATAACGTCTGAGGAGCACGTTTTTCAGTATACGTTAACTACAGAAAATTTTATTGTACTACTATAACACCTGGCGTCGATCAAAATATAATAATTTTATACGTGGTCATCGTGCCAACGCTAACTCGTACTCAAAAAATTGGTTTAGAATTGATTGGAAAGGTTGTAAACAATGTAGGAGTGCATTTAGAGCTTATTTGGCCATATAAAATTGCTATATTACATTATTTTGCATCCAAAAAATTCAAGTTTAATAGTTTAGTATTAAGGTGCGTTATAACGTCTGAAAAGCACGTTTTTCAATATACGTTAACTACAGAAAATTTTATTGTACTACTATAACACCTGGCGTCGATCAAAATATAATAATTTTATACGTGGTCATCGTGCCAACGCTAACTCGTACTCAAAAATTGGTTTAGAATTGAATGGAAAGGTTGTAAACGATATAGGAGTGCATTTAGAGCTTATCTAGCCATACCAAATTGCTATATTAAATTATTTTGCATCCAAAAATTCAAGTTTAATAGTTTAGTATTAAGGTGCGTTATAACGTCTGAGAAGCACGTTTTTCAGTATACGTTACCTACAGAAAATTTTATTGTACTACTATAACACCTGGCGTCGATCAAAATATAATAATTTTATACGTGGTCATCGTGCCAACGCTAACTCGTACTCAAAAATTGGTTTAGAATTGATTGGAAAGGTTGTAAACAATGTAGAAGTGCATTTAGAGCTTATTTAGCCATATGAAATTGCTATATTAAATTATTTTGCATCCAAAAAATTCAAGTTTAATAGTTTAGTATTAAGGTGCGTTATAACGTCTGAAAAGCACGTTTTTCAATATACGTTAACTACAGAAAATTTTATTGTACTACTATAACACCTGGCGTCGATCAAAATATAATAATTTTATACGTGGTCAACGCGCCAACGCTAACACGTACTCAACAATTGATTTAGAATTGATTGGAAAGGTTGTAAACGATGTAGGAGTGCATTTAAAGCTTATTTAGCCATGTAAAATTGCTATATTAAATTATTTTGCATCCAAAAAATTCAAATTTAATAGTTTAGTATTAAGGTGCGTTATAACGTCTGAAAAGCACGTTTTTCAATATACGTTAACTACAGAAAATTTTATTGTACTACTATAACACCTGGCGTCGATCAAAATATAATAATTTTATACGTGGTCATCGCGCCAACGCTAACACGTGCTCAACAATTGATTTAGAATTGATTGGAAAGGTTGTAAACAATGTAGAAGTGCATTTAGAGCTTATTTAGCCATGTAAAATTGCTATATTAAATTATTTTGCATCCAAAAAATTCAAAATTAATAGTTTAGTATTAAGGTGCGTTATAACGTCTGAAAAGCAGGTTTTTCAATATACGTTAACTACAGAAAATGTTATTGTACTACTATAACACCTGGCGTCGATCAAAATATAATAATTTTAAACGTGGTCATCGTGCCAACGCTAACACGTACTCAAAAATTGGTTTAGAATTGATTGGAAAGGTTGTAAACAATGTAGGAGTGTTTTAGAGCTTATTTAGCCATAGGAAATTGCTATATTAAATTATCTTGCATCCAAAAAATTCAAGTTTAATAGTTTAGTATTAAGGTGCGTTAGAACGTCTGAAGAGCACGTTTTTCAATATACGTTAACTACAGAAAATTTTATTGTACTACTATAACACCTGGCGTCGACAAAATATAATAATTTTATACGTGGTCATCGTGCCAACGCTAACTCGTACTCAAAACTTGGTTTAGAATTGATTGGAAAGGTTGTAAACAATGTAATAGTGTATTTAGAGCTTATTTAGCCATACGAAATTGCTATATTAAATTATTTTGCATCCAAAAAATTCAAGTTTAATAGTTTAGTATTAAGGTGCGTTATAACGTCTGAAAAGCGCGTTTTTCAATATACGTTAACTACAGAACATTTTATTGTACTACTATACCACCTGGCGTCGATCAAAATATAATAATTTTACACGTGGTCATCGTGCCAACGCTAACTCGTACTCAAAAATTGGTTTAGAATTGATTGGAAAGGTTGTAAACAATGTAGGAACGCATTTAGAGCTTATTTAGCCATACGAAATTGCTATATTAAATTAGTTTGCATCCAAAAAATTCAAGTTTAATAGTTTAGTATTAAGGTGCGTTATAACGTCTGAAAAGCGCGTTTTTCAATATACGTTAACTACAGAACATTTTATTGTACTACTATACCACCTGGCGTCGATCAAAATATAATAATTTTATACGTGGTCATCGTGCCAACGCTAACTCGTACCCAACAATTGGGTTAGAATTGATTGGAAAGGTTGTAAACAATGTAGGAGTGCATTTCGAGCTTATTTAGCCATATAAAATTGCTATATTAAATTTTTCTGCATCCAAAAAATTCAAGTTTAATAGTTTAGTATTAAGGTGCGTTAGAACGTCTGAAAAGCACGTTTTTCAATATACGTTAACTACAGAAAATTTTATTGTACCTACTACTATAACACCTGGCGTCGATCAAAATATAATAATTTTATACGTGGTCATCGTGCCAACGCTAACTCGTACTCAAAAATTAATTTAGAATTGATTGGAAAGGTTGTAAACAATGTAGCAGTGCATTTAGAGCTTATTTAGCCATACGAAATTGCTATATTAAATTATTGTGCATCCAAAAAATTCAAGTTTAATAGTTTAGTACTAAGGTGCGTTATAACGTCTGAAAAGCGCGTTTTTGAATATACGTTAACTACAGAAAATTTGATGGTACTACTATAACACCTGGCGTCGATCAAAATATAATAATTTTATACGTGGTCATCGTGCCAACGCTAACACGTACTCAACAATTGATTTAGAATTGATTGGAAAGGTTGTAAACAATGTAGGAGTGCATTTAGAACTTATTTAGCCATGTAAAATTGCTATATTAAATTATTTTGCATCCAAAAAATTCAAGTTTAATAGTTTAGTATTAAGGTGCGTTATAACGTTTGAAAAGCACGTTTTTCAATATACGTTAACTACAGAAAATTTTATTGTACTACTATAACACCTGGCGTCGATCTAACTATAATAATTTTATACGTGGTCATCGTGCCAACGCTAACACGTACTCAACAATTGGTTTATAATTGATTGGAAAGGTTGTAAACAATGTAGGAGTGAATTTAGAGTTTATTTAGCCATATAAAATTGCTATTTTAAATTTTTTTGCATCCAAAAAATTCAAATTTAGTAGTTTAGTATTAAGGTGCGTTAGAACGTCTGAAGAGCACGTTTTTCAATATACGTTAACTACAGAAAATTTTATTGTACTACTATAACACCTGGCGTTGATCTAAATATAATAATTTTATACGTGGTCATCGTGCCAACGCTAACTCGTACTCAAAAATTGGTTTAGAATTGATTGGAAAGGTTGTAAACAATGTAGGAGTGCATTTAGAGCTTATTTAGCCATACGAAATTGCTATATTAAATTATTTTGCATCCAAAAAATTCAAGTTTAATAGTTTAGTATTAAGGTGCGTTAGAACGTCTGAAGAGCACGTTTTTCAATATACGTTAACTACAGAAAATTTTATTGTACTACTATAACACCTGGCGTCGATCAAAATATAATAATTTTATACGTGGTCAACGCGCCAACGCTAACACGTACTCAACAATTGATTTAGAATTGATTGGAAAGGTTGTAAACGATGTAGGAGTGCATTTAAAGCTTATTTAGCCATGTAAAATTGCTATATTAAATTATTTTGCATCCAAAAAATTCAAATTTAATAGTTTAGTATTAAGGTGCGTTATAACGTCTGAAAAGCACGTTTTTCAATATACGTTAACTACAGAAAATTTTATTGTACTACTATAACACCTGGCGTCGATCAAAATATAATAATTTTATACGTGGTCATCGCGCCAACGCTAACACGTGCTCAACAATTGATTTAGAATTGATTGGAAAGGTTGTAAACAATGTAGAAGTGCATTTAGAGCTTATTTAGCCATGTAAAATTGCTATATTAAATTATTTTGCATCCAAAAAATTCAAAATTAATAGTTTAGTATTAAGGTGCGTTATAACGTCTGAAAAGCAGGTTTTTCAATATACGTTAACTACAGAAAATGTTATTGTACTACTATAACACCTGGCGTCGATCAAAATATAATAATTTTAAACGTGGTCATCGTGCCAACGCTAACACGTACTCAAAAATTGGTTTAGAATTGATTGGAAAGGTTGTAAACAATGTAGGAGTGTTTTAGAGCTTATTTAGCCATAGGAAATTGCTATATTAAATTATCTTGCATCCAAAAAATTCAAGTTTAATAGTTTAGTATTAAGGTGCGTTAGAACGTCTGAAGAGCACGTTTTTCAATATACGTTAACTACAGAAAATTTTATTGTACTACTATAACACCTGGCGTCGACAAAATATAATAATTTTATACGTGGTCATCGTGCCAACGCTAACTCGTACTCAAAACTTGGTTTAGAATTGATTGGAAAGGTTGTAAACAATGTAATAGTGTATTTAGAGCTTATTTAGCCATACGAAATTGCTATATTAAATTATTTTGCATCCAAAAAATTCAAGTTTAATAGTTTAGTATTAAGGTGCGTTATAACGTCTGAAAAGCGCGTTTTTCAATATACGTTAACTACAGAACATTTTATTGTACTACTATACCACCTGGCGTCGATCAAAATATAATAATTTTACACGTGGTCATCGTGCCAACGCTAACTCGTACTCAAAAATTGGTTTAGAATTGATTGGAAAGGTTGTAAACAATGTAGGAACGCATTTAGAGCTTATTTAGCCATACGAAATTGCTATATTAAATTAGTTTGCATCCAAAAAATTCAAGTTTAATAGTTTAGTATTAAGGTGCGTTATAACGTCTGAAAAGCGCGTTTTTCAATATACGTTAACTACAGAACATTTTATTGTACTACTATACCACCTGGCGTCGATCAAAATATAATAATTTTATACGTGGTCATCGTGCCAACGCTAACTCGTACCCAACAATTGGGTTAGAATTGATTGGAAAGGTTGTAAACAATGTAGGAGTGCATTTCGAGCTTATTTAGCCATATAAAATTGCTATATTAAATTTTTCTGCATCCAAAAAATTCAAGTTTAATAGTTTAGTATTAAGGTGCGTTAGAACGTCTGAAAAGCACGTTTTTCAATATACGTTAACTACAGAAAATTTTATTGTACCTACTACTATAACACCTGGCGTCGATCAAAATATAATAATTTTATACGTGGTCATCGTGCCAACGCTAACTCGTACTCAAAAATTAATTTAGAATTGATTGGAAAGGTTGTAAACAATGTAGGAGTGCATTTAGAGCTTATTTAGCCATACGAAATTGCTATATTAAATTATTGTGCATCCAAAAAATTCAAGTTTAATAGTTTAGTACTAAGGTGCGTTATAACGTCTGAAAAGCGCGTTTTTGAATATACGTTAACTACAGAAAATTTGATGGTACTACTATAACACCTGGCGTCGATCAAAATATAATAATTTTATACGTGGTCATCGTGCCAACGCTAACACGTACTCAACAATTGATTTAGAATTGATTGGAAAGGTTGTAAACAATGTAGGAGTGCATTTAGAACTTATTTAGCCATGTAAAATTGCTATATTAAATTATTTTGCATCCAAAAAATTCAAGTTTAATAGTTTAGTATTAAGGTGCGTTATAACGTTTGAAAAGCACGTTTTTCAATATACGTTAACTACAGAAAATTTTATTGTACTACTATAACACCTGGCGTCGATCTAACTATAATAATTTTATACGTGGTCATCGTGCCAACGCTAACACGTACTCAACAATTGGTTTATAATTGATTGGAAAGGTTGTAAACAATGTAGGAGTGAATTTAGAGTTTATTTAGCCATATAAAATTGCTATTTTAAATTTTTTTGCATCCAAAAAATTCAAATTTAGTAGTTTAGTATTAAGGTGCGTTAGAACGTCTGAAGAGCACGTTTTTCAATATACGTTAACTACAGAAAATTTTATTGTACTACTATAACACCTGGCGTTGATCTAAATATAATAATTTTATACGTGGTCATCGTGCCAACGCTAACTCGTACTCAAAAATTGGTTTAGAATTGATTGGAAAGGTTGTAAACAATGTAGGAGTGCATTTAGAGCTTATTTAGCCATACGAAATTGCTATATTAAATTATTTTGCATCCAAAAAATTCAAGTTTAATAGTTTAGTATTAAGGTGCGTTAGAACGTCTGAAGAGCACGTTTTTCAATATACGTTAACTACAGAAAATTTTATTGTACTACTATAACACCTGGCGTCGACCTAAATATAATAATTTTATACGTGGTCATCGTGCCAACGCTAACTCGTACTCAAAAATTGGTTTAGAATTGATTGGAAAGGTTGTAAACAATGTAGAAGTGCATTTAGAGCTTATTTAGCCATACGAAATTGCTATATTAAATTATTTTGCATCCAAAAAATTCAAGTTTAATAGTTTAGTATTAAGGTGCGTTATAACGTCTGAAAAGCGCGTTTTTCAATATACGTTAACTACAGAAAATTTTATTGTACTACTATACCACCTGGCGTCGATCAAAATATAATAATTTTATACGTGGTCAACGTGCCAACGCTAACACGTACTCAACAATTGGTTTATAATTGATTGGAAAGGTTGTAAACAATGTAGGAGTGCATTTAGAGCTTATTTAGCCATATAAAATTGCTATATTAAATTGTTTTGCGTCCAAAAAATTCAAGTTTAATAGTTTAGTATTAAGGTGCGTTAGAACGTCTGAAGAGCACGTTTTTCAATATACGTTAACTACAGAAAATTTTATTGTACTACTATAACACCTGGCGTCGATCTAAATATAATAATTTTACACGTGGTCATCGTGCCAACGCTAACTCGTACTCAAAAATTGGTTTAGAATTGATTGGAAAGGTTGTAAACAATGTAGGAGTGCATTTAGAGCTTATTTAGCCATACGAAATTGCTATATTAAATTATTTTGCATCCAAAAAATTCAAGTTTAATAGTTTAGTATTAAGGTGCGTTATAACGTCTGAAAAGCGCGTTTTTCAATATACGTTAACTACAGAACATTTTATTGTACTACTATAACACCTGGCGTCGATCAAAATATAATAATTTTATACGTGGTCATCGTGCCAACGCTAACTCGTACTCAAAAATTGGTTTAGAATTGAATGGAAAGGTTGTAAACGATATAGGAGTGCATTTAGAGCTTATTTAGCCATACGAAATTGCTATATTAAATTATTTTGCATCCAAAAAATTCAAGTTTAATAGTTTAGTATTAAGGTGCGTTATAACGTCTGAGAAGCACGTTTTTCAGTATACGTTAACTACATAAAATTTTATTGTACTACTATAACACCTGGCGTCGATCAAAATATAATAATTTTATACGTGGTCATCGTGCCAACGCTAACTCGTACTCAACAATTGATTTAGAATTGATTGGAAAGGTTGTAAACAATATAGGAGTGCATTTAGAGCTTATTTAGCCATGTAAAATTGCTATATTAAATTATTTTGCATCCAAAAAATTCAAATTTAATAGTTTAGTATTAAGGTGCGTTATAACGTCTGAAAAGCACGTTGTTCAATATACGTTAACTACAGAAAATTTTATTGTACTACTATAACACCTGGCGTCGATCAAAATATAATAATTTTATACGTGGTCATCGTGCCAACGCTAACTCGTACTCAAAAATTGGTTTAAAATTGAATGGAAAGGTTGTAAACGATATAGGAGTGCATTTAGAGCTTATTTAGCCATGCGAAATTGCTATATTAAATTATTTTGCATCCAAAAAATTCAAGTTTAATAGTTTAGTATTAAGGTGCGTTATAACGTCTGAGGAGCACGTTTTTCAGTATACGTTAACTACAGAAAATTTTATTGTACTACTATAACACCTGGCGTCGATCAAAATATAATAATTTTATACGTGGTCATCGTGCCAACGCTAACTCGTACTCAAAAATTGGTTTAGAATTGATTGGAAAGGTTGTAAACAATGTAGGAGTGCATTTAGAGCTTATTTGGCCATACAAAATTGCTATATTACATTATTTTGCATCCAAAAGATTCAAGTTTAATAGTTTAGTATTAAGGTGCGTTATAACGTCTGAAAAGCGCGTTTTTCATTATACGTTAACTAAAAAAAAATTTATTGTACTACTATAACACCTGGCGTTGATCAGAATATAATAATTTTATACGTGATCAACGTGCCAACGCTAACACGTACTCAACAATTGGTTTATAATTGATTGGAAAGGTTGTAAACGATATAGGAGTGCATTTAGAGCTTATTTAGCCATACCATATTGCTATATTAAATTATTTTGCATCCAAAAAATTCAAGTTTAATAGTTTAGTATTAAGGTGCTTTATAACGTCTGAAAAGCACGTTTTTCAATATACGTTAACTACAGAAAATTTTATTGTACTACTATAACACCTGGCGTCGATCAAAATATAATAATTTTATACGTGGTCATCGTGCCAACGCTAACTCGTACTCAAAAATTGGTTTAGAATTGAATGGAAAGGTTGTAAACGATATAGGAGTGCATTTAGAGCTTATTTAGCCATACCATATTGCTATATTAAATTATTTTGCATCCAAAAATTCAAGTTTAATAGTTTAGTATTAAGGTGCGTTATAACGTCTGAGAAGCACGTTTTTCAGTATACGTTACCTACAGAAAATTTTATTGTACTACTATAACACCTGGCGTCGATCAAAATATAATAATTTTATACGTGGTCATCGTGCCAACGCTAACTCGTACTCAAAAATTGGTTTAGAATTGATTGGAAAGGTTGTAAACAATGTAGGAGTGCATTTAGAGCTTATTTAGCCATATGAAATTGCTATATTAAATTATTTTGCATCCAAAAAATTCAAGTTTAATAGTTTAGTATTAAGGTGCGTTATAACGTCTGAAAAGCACGTTTTTCAATATACGTTAACTACAGAAAATTTTATTGTACTACTATAACACCTGGCGTCGATCAAAATATAATAATTTTATACGTGGTCATCGCGCCAACGCTAACACGTACTCAACAATTGATTTAGAATTGATTGGAAAGGTTGTAAACGATGTAGGAGTGCATTTAGAGCTTATTTAGCCATGTAAAATTGCTATATTAAATTATTTTGCATCCAAAAAATTCAAATTTAATAGTTTAGTATTAAGGTGCGTTATAACGTCTGAAAAGCACGTTTTTTAATATACGTTAAGTACAGAAAATTTTATTGTACTACTATAACACCTGGCGTCGATCAAAATATAATAATTTTATACGTGGTCATCGCGCCAACGCTAACACGTGCTCAACAATTAATTTAGAATTGATTGGAAAGGTTGTAAACAATGTAGAAGTGCATTTAGAGCTTATTTAGCCATGTAAAATTGCTATATTAAATTATTTTGCATCCAAAAAATTCAAATTTAATAGTTTAGTATTAAGGTGCGTTATAACGTCTGAAAAGCACGTTTTTCAATATACGTTAACTACAGAAAATTTTATTGTACTACTATAACACCTGGCGTCGATCAAAATATAATAATTTTATACGTATCATCGCGCCAACGCTAACACGTACTCAACAATTGATTTAGAATTGATTGGAAAGGTTGTAAACAATGTAGGAGTGCATTTAGAGCTTATTTAGCCATATAAAATTGCTATATTAAATTGTTTTGCATCCAAAAAATTCAAGTTTAATAGTTTAGTATTAAGGTGCGTTAGAACGTCTGAAGAGCACGTTTTTCAATATACGTTAACTACAGAAAATTTTATTGTACTACTATAACACCTGGCGTCGATCTAAATATAATAATTTTACACGTGGTCATCGTGCCAACGCTAACTCGTACTCAAAAATTGGTTTAGAATTGATTGGAAAGGTTGTAAACAATGTAGGAGTGCATTTAGAGCTTATTTAGCCATACGAAATTGCTATATTAAATTATTTTGCATCCAAAAAATTCAAGTTTAATAGTTTAGTATTAAGGTGCGTTATAACGTCTGAAAAGCGCGTTTTTCAATATACGTTAACTACAGAACATTTTATTGTACTACTATAACACCTGGCGTCGATCAAAATATAATAATTTTATACGTGGTCATCGTGCCAACGCTAACTCGTACCCAACAATTGGTTTAGAATTGATTGGAAAGGTTGTAAACAATGTAGGAGTGCATTTAGAGCTTATTTAGCCATACGAAATTGCTATATTAAATTATTTTGCATCCAAAAAATTCAAGTTTAATAGTTTAGTATTAAGGTGCGTTATAACATCTGAAAAGCGCGTTTTTCAATATACGTTAACTACAGAACATTTTATTGTACTAATATACCACCTGGCGTCGATCAAAATATAATAATTTTATAAGTGGTCATCGTGCCAACGCTAACTCGTACTCAACAATTGGTTTAGAATTGACTGGAGAGGTTGTAAACAATGTAGGAGTGCATTTAGAGCTTATTTGGCCATATAAAATTGCTATATTACATTATTTTGCATCCAAAAAGTTCAAGTTTAATAGTTTAGTATTAAGGTGCGTTATAACGTCTGAAAAGCACGTTTTTCAATATACGTTAACTACAGAAAATTTTATTGTACCTACTACTATAACACCTGGCGTCGATCAAAATATAATAATTTTATACGTGGTCATCGTGCCAACGCTAACTCGTACTCAAAAATTGGTTTAGAATTGATTGGAAAGGTTGTAAACAATGTAGGAGTGCATTTAGAGCTTATTTAGCCATACGAAATTGCTATATTAAATTATTTTGCATCCAAAAAATTCAAGTTTAATAGTTTAGTACTAAGGTGCGTTATAACGTCTGAAAAGCGCGTTTTTCAATATCCGTTAACTACAGAAAATTTTATGGTACTACTATAACACCTGGCGTCGATCAAAATATAATAATTTTATACGTGGTCATCGTGCCAACGCTAACACGTACTCAACAATTGATTTAGAATTGATTGGAAAGGTTGTAAACAATGTAGGAGTGCATTTAGAGCTTATTTAGCCATGTAAAATTGCTATATTAAATTATTTTGCATCCAAAAAATTCAAGTTTAGTAGTTTAGTATTAAGGTGCGTTATAACGTCTGAAATGCGCGTTTTTCAATATACGTTAACTACAGAAAATTTTATTGTACTACTATAACACCTGGCGTCGATCTAAATATAATAATTTTATACGTGGTCATCGTGCCAACGCTAACTCGTACTCAAAAATTGGTTTAGAATTGATTGGAAAGGTTGTAAACAATGTAGGAGTGCATTTAGAGCTTATTTAGCCATGTAAAATTGCTATATTAAATTATTTTGCATCCAAAAAATTCAAGCTTAATAGTTTAGTATTAAGGTGCGTTATAACGTCTGAAAAGCACGTTTTTCAATATACGTTAACTACAGAAAATTTTATTGTACTACTATAACACCTGGCGTCGATCTAACTATAATAATTTTATACGTGGTCATCGTGCCAACGCTAACACGTACTTAACAATTGGTTTATAATTGATTGGAAGGGTTGTAAACAATGTAGGAGTGCATTTAGAGCTTATTTAGCCATATAAAATTGCTATATTAAATTTTTTTGCATCCAAAAAATTCAAATTTAGTAGTTTAGTATTAAGGTGCGTTAGAACGTCTGAAGAGCACGTTTTTCAATATACGTTAACTACAGAAAATTTTATTGTACTACTATAACACCTGGCGTCGATCTAAATATAATAATTTTATACGTGGTCATCGTGCCAACGCTAACTCGTACTCAAAAATTGGTTTAGAATTGATTGGAAAGGTTGTAAACAATGTAGGAGTGCATTTAGAGCTTATTTAGCCATACGAAATTGCTATATTAAATTATCTTGCATCCAAAAAATTCAAGTTTAATAGTTTAGTATTAAGGTGCGTTAGAACGTCTGAAGAGCACGTTTTTCAATATACGTTAACTACAGAAAATTTTATTGTACTACTATAACACCTGGCGTCGATCTAAATATAATAATTTTATACGTGGTCATCGTGCCAACGCTAACTCGTACTCAAAAATTGGTTTAAAATTGAATGGAAAGGTTGTAAACGATATAGGAGTGCATTTAGAGCTTATTTAGCCATGCGAAATTGCTATATTAAATTATTTTGCATCCAAAAAATTCAAGTTTAATAGTTTAGTATTAAGGTGCGTTATAACGTCTGAGGAGCACGTTTTTCAGTATACGTTAACTACAGAAAATTTTATTGTACTACTATAACACCTGGCGTCGATCAAAATATAATAATTTTATACGTGGTCATCGTGCCAACGCTAACTCGTACTCAAAAATTGGTTTAGAATTGATTGGAAAGGTTGTAAACAATGTAGGAGTGCATTTAGAGCTTATTTGGCCATTTAAAATTGCTATATTACATTATTTTGCATCCAAAAGATTCAAGTTTAATAGTTTAGTATTAAGGTGCGTTATAACGTCTGAAAAGCGCGTTTTTCATTATACGTTAACTAAAAAAAAATTTATTGTACTACTATAACACCTGGCGTTGATCAGAATATAATAATTTTATACGTGATCAACGTGCCAACGCTAACACGTACTCAACAATTGGTTTATAATTGATTGGAAAGGTTGTAAACGATATAGGAGTGCATTTAGAGCTTATTTAGCCATACCATATTGCTATATTAAATTATTTTGCATCCAAAAAATTCAAGTTTAATAGTTTAGTATTAAGGTGCTTTATAACGTCTGAAAAGCACGTTTTTCAATATACGTTAACTACAAAAAATTTTATTGTACTACTATAACACCTGGCGTCGATCAAAATATAATAATTTTATACGTGGTCATCGTGCCAACGCTAACTCGTACTCAAAAATTGGTTTAGAATTGAATGGAAAGGTTGTAAACGATATAGGAGTGCATTTAGAGCTTATTTAGCCATACCATATTGCTATATTAAATTATTTTGCATCCAAAAATTCAAGTTTAATAGTTTAGTATTAAGGTGCGTTATAACGTCTGAGAAGCACGTTTTTCAGTATACGTTACCTACAGAAAATTTTATTGTACTACTATAACACCTGGCGTCGATCAAAATATAATAATTTTATACGTGGTCATCGTGCCAACGCTAACTCGTACTCAAAAATTGGTTTAGAATTGATTGGAAAGGTTGTAAACAATGTAGGAGTGCATTTAGAGCTTATTTAGCCATATGAAATTGCTATATTAAATTATTTTGCATCCAAAAAATTCAAGTTTAATAGTTTAGTATTAAGGTGCGTTATAACGTCTGAAAAGCACGTTTTTCAATATACGTTAACTACAGAAAATTTTATTGTACTACTATAACACCTGGCGTCGATCAAAATATAATAATTTTATACGTGGTCATCGCGCCAACGCTAACACGTACTCAACAATTGATTTATAATTGATTGGAAAGGTTGTAAACGATGTAGGAGTGCCTTTAGAGCTTATTTAGCCATGTAAAATTGCTATATTAAATTATTTTGCATCCAAAAAATTCAAATTTAATAGTTTAGTATTAAGGTGCGTTATAACGTCTGAAAAGCACGTTTTTCAATATACGTTAAGTACAGAAAATTTTATTGTACTACTATAACACCTGGCGTCGATCAAAATATAATAATTTTATACGTGGTCATCGCGCCAACGCTAACACGTGCTCAACAATTAATTTAGAATTGATTGGAAAGGTTGTAAACAATGTAGGAGTGCATTTAGAGCTTATTTAGCCATATAAAATTGCTATATTAAATTGTTTTGCATCCAAAAAATTCAAGTTTAATAGTTTAGTATTAAGGTGCGTTAGAACGTCTGAAGAGCACGTTTTTCAATATACGTTAACTACAGAAAATTTTATTGTACTACTATAACACCTGGCGTCGATCTAAATATAATAATTTTACACGTGGTCATCGTGCCAACGCTAACTCGTACTCAAAAATTGGTTTAGAATTGATTGGAAAGGTTGTAAACAATGTAGGAGTGCATTTAGAGCTTATTTAGCCATACGAAATTGCTATATTAAATTATTTTGCATCCAAAAAATTCAAGTTTAATAGTTTAGTATTAAGGTGCGTTATAACGTCTGAAAAGCGCGTTTTTCAATATACGTTAACTACAGAACATTTTATTGTACTACTATAACACCTGGCGTCGATCAAAATATAATAATTTTATACGTGGTCATCGTGCCAACGCTAACTCGTACCCAACAATTGGTTTAGAATTGATTGGAAAGGTTGTAAACAATGTAGGAGTGCATTTAGAGCTTATTTAGCCATACGAAATTGCTATATTAAATTATTTTGCATCCAAACAATTCAAGTTTAATAGTTTAGTATTAAGGTGCGTTATAACATCTGAAAAGCGCGTTTTTCAATATACGTTAACTACAGAACATTTTATTGTACTAATATACCACCTGGCGTCGATCAAAATATAATAATTTTATAAGTGGTCATCGTGCCAACGCTAACTCGTACTCAACAATTGGTTTAGAATTGACTGGAGAGGTTGTAAACAATGTAGGAGTGCATTTAGAGCTTATTTGGTCATATAAAATTGCTATATTACATTATTTTGCATCCAAAAAGTTCAAGTTTAATAGTTTAGTATTAAGGTGCGTTATAACGTCTGAAAAGCACGTTTTTCAATATACGTTAACTACAGAAAATTTTATTGTACCTACTACTATAACACCTGGCGTCGATCAAAATATAATAATTTTATACGTGGTCATCGTGCCAACGCTAACTCGTACTCAAAAATTGGTTTAGAATTGATTGGAAAGGTTGTAAACAATGTAGGAGTGCATTTAGAGCTTATTTAGCCATACGAAATTGCTATATTAAATTATTTTGCATCCAAAAAATTCAAGTTTAATAGTTTAGTACTAAGGTGCGTTATAACGTCTGAAAAGCGCGTTTTTCAATATCCGTTAACTACAGAAAATTTTATGGTACTACTATAACACCTGGCGTCGATCAAAATATAATAATTTTATACGTGGTCATCGTGCCAACGCTAACACGTACTCAACAATTGATTTAGAATTGATTGGAAAGGTTGTAAACAATGTAGGAGTGCATTTAGAGCTTATTTAGCCATGTAAAATTGCTATATTAAATTATTTTGCATCCAAAAAATTCAAGTTTAGTAGTTTAGTATTAAGGTGCGTTATAACGTCTGAAATGCGCGTTTTTCAATATACGTTAACTACAGAAAATTTTATTGTACTACTATAACACCTGGCGTCGATCTAAATATAATAATTTTATACGTGGTCATCGTGCCAACGCTAACTCGTACTCAAAAATTGGTTTAGAATTGATTGGAAAGGTTGTAAACAATGTAGGAGTGCATTTAGAGCTTATTTAGCCATGTAAAATTGCTATATTAAATTATTTTGCATCCAAAAAATTCAAGCTTAATAGTTTAGTATTAAGGTGCGTTATAACGTCTGAAAAGCACGTTTTTCAATATACGTTAACTACAGAAAATTTTATTGTACTACTATAACACCTAGCGTCGATCTAACTATAATAATTTTATACGTGGTCATCGTGCCAACGCTAACACGTACTTAACAATTGGTTTATAATTGATTGGAAGGGTTGTAAACAATGTAGGAGTGCATTTAGAGCTTATTCCATATAAAATTGCTATATTAAATTTTTTTGCATCCAAAAAATTCAAATTTAGTAGTTTAGTATTAAGGTGCGTTAGAACGTCTGAAGAGCACGTTTTTCAATATACGTTAACTACAGAAAATTTTATTGTACTACTATAACACCTGGCGTCGATCTAAATATAATAATTTTATACGTGGTCATCGTGCCAACGCTAACTCGTACTCAAAAATTGGTTTAGAATTGATTGGAAAGGTTGTAAACAATGTAGGAGTGCATTTAGAGCTTATTTAGCCATACGAAATTGCTATATTAAATTATCTTGCATCCAAAAAATTCAAGTTTAATAGTTTAGTATTAAGGTGCGTTAGAACGTCTGAAGAGCACGTTTTTCAATATACGTTAACTACAGAAAATTTTATTGTACTACTATAACACCTGGCGTCGATCTAAATATAATAATTTTATACGTGGTCATCGTGCCAACGCTAACTCGTACTCAAAAATTGGTTTAGAATTGATTGGAAAGGTTGTAAGCAATGTAGGAGTGCATTTAGAGCTTATTTAGCCATACGAAATTGCTATATTAAATTATTTTGCATCCAAAAAATTCAAGTTTAATAGTTTAGTATTAAGGTGCGTTATAACGTCTGAAAAGCGCGTTTTTCAATATACGTTAACTACAGAACATTTTATTGTACTACTATAACACCTGGCGTCGATCAAAATATAATAATTTTATACGTGGTCATCGTGCCAACGCTAACTCGTACCCAACAATTGGTTTAGAATTGATTGGAAAGGTTGTAAACAATGTAGGAGTGCATTTAGAGCTTATTTAGCCATACGAAATTGCTATATTAAATTATTTTGCATCCAAAAAATTCAAGTTTAATAGTTTAGTATTAAGGTGCGTTATAACATCTGAAAAGCGCGTTTTTCAATATACGTTAACTACAGAACATTTTATTGTACTAATATACCACCTGGCGTCGATCAAAATATAATAATTTTATAAGTGGTCATCGTGCCAACGCTAACTCGTACTCAACAATTGGTTTAGAATTGACTGGAGAGGTTGTAAACAATGTAGGAGTGCATTTAGAGCTTATTTGGCCATATAAAATTGCTATATTACATTATTTTGCATCCAAAAAGTTCAAGTTTAATAGTTTAGTATTAAGGTGCGTTATAACGTCTGAAAAGCACGTTTTTCAATATACGTTAACTACAGAAAATTTTATTGTACCTACTACTATAACACCTGGGCGTCGATCAAAATATAATAATTTTATACGTGGTCATCGTGCCAACGCTAACTCGTACTCAAAAATTGGTTTAGAATTGATTGGAAAGGTTGTAAACAATGTAGGAGTGCATTTAGAGCTTATTTGGCCATATAAAATTGCTATATTACATTATTTTGCATCCAAAAAATTCAAGTTTAATAGTTTAGTATTAAGGTGCGTTATAACGTCTGAAAAGCGCGTTTTTCATTATACGTTAACTACAAAAAATTTTATTGTACTACTATAACACCTGGCGTTGATCAGAATATAATAATTTTATACGTGATCAACGTGCCAACGCTAACACGTACTCAACAATTGGTTTATAATTGATTGGAAAGGTTGTAAACAATGTAGGAGTGCATTTAGAGCTTATTTGGCCATATAAAATTGCTATATTACATTATTTTGCATCCAAAAAATTCAAGTTTAATAGTTTAGTATTAAGGTGCTTTATAACGTCTGAAAAGCACGTTTTTCAATATACGTTAACTACAGAAAATTTTATTGTACTACTATAACACCTGGCGTCGATAAAAATATAACAATTTTATACGTGGTCATCGTGCCAACGCTAACTCGTACTCAAAAATTGGTTTAGAATTGAATGGAAAGGTTGTAAACGATATAGGAGTGCATTTAGAGCTTATTTAGCCATACCAAATTGCTATATTAAATTATTTTGCATCCAAAAATTCAAGTTTAATAGTTTAGTATTAAGGTGCGTTATAACGTCTGAGAAGCACGTTTTTCAGTATACGTTACCTACAGAAAATTTTATTGTACTACTATAACACCTGGCGTCGATCAAAAGATAATAATTTTATACGTGGTCATCGTGCCAACGCTAACTCGTACTCAAAAATTGGTTTAGAATTGATTGGAAAGGTTGTAAACAATGTAGGAGTGCATTTAGAGCTTATTTAGCCATATGAAATTGCTATATTAAATTATTTTGCATCCAAAAAATTCAAGTTTAATAGTTTAGTATTAAGGTGCGTTATAACGTCTGAAAAGCACGTTTTTCAATATACGTTAACTACAGAAAATTTTATTGTACTACTATAACACCTGGCGTCGATCAAAATATAATAATTTTATACGTGGTCATCGCGCCAACGCTAACACGTACTCAACAATTGATTTAGAATTGATTGGAAAGGTTGTAAACGATGTAGGAGTGCATTTAGAGCTTATTTAGCCATGTAAAATTGCTATATTAAATTATTTTGCATCCAAAAAATTCAAATTTAATAGTTTAGTATTAAGGTGCGTTATAACGTCTGAAAAGCACGTTTTTCAATATACGTTAACTACAGAAAATTTTATTGTACTACTATAACACCTGGCGTCGATCAAAATATAATAATTTTATACGTGGTCATCGCGCCAACGCTAACACGTACTCAACAATTGATTTAGAATTGATTGGAAAGGTTGTAAACAATGTAGGAGTGCATTTAGAGCTTATTTAGCCATATAAAATTGCTATATTAAATTGTTTTGCATCCAAAAAATTCAAGTTTAATAGTTTAGTATTAAGGTGCGTTAGAACGTCTGAAGAGCACGTTTTTCAATATACGTTAACTACAGAAAATTTTATTGTACTACTATAACACCTGGCGTCGATCTAAATATAATAATTTTACACGTGGACATCGTGCCAACGCTAACTCGTACTCAAAAATTGGTTTAGAATTGATTGGAAAGGTTGTAAACAATGTAGGAGTGCATTTAGAGCTTATTTAGCCATACGAAATTGCTATATTAAATTATTTTGCATCCAAAAAATTCAAGTTTAATAGTTTAGTATTAAGGTGCGTTATAACGTCTGAAAAGCGCGTTTTTCAATATACGTTAACTACAGAACATTTTATTGTACTACTATAACACCTGGCGTCGATCAAAATATAATAATTTTATACGTGGTCATCGTGCCAACGCTAACTCGTACCCAACAATTGGTTTAGAATTGATTGGAAAGGTTGTAAACAATGTAGGAGTGCATTTAGAGCTTATTTAGCCATACGAAATTGCTATATTAAATTATTTTGCATCCAAAAAATTCAAGTTTAATAGTTTAGTATTAAGGTGCGTTATAACATCTGAAAAGCGCGTTTTTCAATATACGTTAACTACAGAACATTTTATTGTACTAATATACCACCTGGCGTCGATCAAAATATAATAATTTTATAAGTGGTCATCGTGCCAACGCTAACTCGTACTCAACAATTGGTTTAGAATTGACTGGAGAGGTTGTAAACAATGTAGGAGTGCATTTAGAGCTTATTTGGCCATATAAAATTGCTATATTACATTATTTTGCATCCAAAAAGTTCAAGTTTAATAGTTTAGTATTAAGGTGCGTTATAACGTCTGAAAAGCACGTTTTTCAATATACGTTAACTACAGAAAATTTTATTGTACCTACTACTATAACACCTGGCGTCGATCAAAATATAATAATTTTATACGTGGTCATCGTGCCAACGCTAACTCGTACTCAAAAATTGGTTTAGAATTGATTGGAAAGGTTGTAAACAATGTAGGAGTGCATTTAGAGCTTATTTAGCCATACGAAATTGCTATATTAAATTATTTTGCATCCAAAAAATTCAAGTTTAATAGTTTAGTACTAAGGTGCGTTATAACGTCTGAAAAGCGCGTTTTTCAATATCCGTTAACTACAGAAAATTTTATGGTACTACTATAACACCTGGCGTCGATCAAAATATAATAATTTTATACGTGGTCATCGTGCCAACGCTAACACGTACTCAACAATTGATTTAGAATTGATTGGAAAGGTTGTAAACAATGTAGGAGTGCATTTAGAGCTTATTTAGCCATGTAAAATTGCTATATTAAATTATTTTGCATCCAAAAAATTCAAGGTTAATAGTTTAGTATTAAGGTGCGTTATAACGTCTGAAATGCGCGTTTTTCAATATACGTTAACTACAGAAAATTTTATTGTACTACTATAACACCTGGCGTCGATCTAAATATAATAATTTTATACGTGGTCATCGTGCCAACGCTAACTCGTACTCAAAAATTGGTTTAGAATTGATTGGAAAGGTTGTAAACAATGTAGGAGTGCATTTAGAGCTTATTTAGCCATGTAAAATTGCTATATTAAATTATTTTGCATCCAAAAAATTCAAGCTTAATAGTTTAGTATTAAGGTGCGTTATAACGTCTGAAAAGCACGTTTTTCAATATACGTTAACTACAGAAAATTTTATTGTACTACTATAACACCTGGCGTCGATCTAACTATAATAATTTTATACGTGGTCATCGTGCCAACGCTAACACGTACTTAACAATTGGTTTATAATTGATTGGAAAGGTTGTAAACAATGTAGGAGTGCATTTAGAGCTTATTTAGCCATATAAAATTGCTATATTAAATTTTTTTGCATCCAAAAAATTCAAATTTAGTAGTTTAGTATTAAGGTGCGTTAGAACGTCTGAAGAGCACGTTTTTCAATATACGTTAACTACAGAAAATTTTATTGTACTACTATAACACCTGGCGTCGATCTAAATATAATAATTTTATACGTGGTCATCGTGCCAACGCTAACTCGTACTCAAAAATTGGTTTAGAATTGATTGGAAAGGTTGTAAACAATGTAGGAGTGCATTTAGAGCTTATTTAGCCTTACGAAATTGCTATATTAAATTATTTTGCATCCAAAAAATTCAAGTTTAATAGTTTAGTATTAAGGTGCGTTATAACGTCTGAAAAGCGCGTTTTTCAATATACGTTAACTACAGAAAATTTTATTGTACTACTATACCACCTGGCGTCGATCAAAATATAATAATTTTATACGTGGTCAACGTGCCAACGCTAACACGTACTCAACAATTGGTTTATAATTGATTGGAAAGGTTGTAAACAATGTAGGAGTGCATTTAGATCTTATTTAGCCATATAAAATTGCTATATTAAATTTGTTTGCATCCAAAAAATTCAAGTTTAATAGTTTAGTATTAAGGTGCGTTAGAACGTCTGAAGAGCACGTTTTTCAATATACGTTAACTACAGAAAATTTTATTGTACTACTATAACACCTGGCGTCGATCTAAATATAATAAATTTATACGTGGTCATCGTGCCAACGCTAACTCGTACTCAAAAATTGGTTTAGAATTGATTGGAAAGGTTGTAAACAATGTAGGAGTGCAATTAGAGCTTATTTAGCCATACGAAATTGCTATATTAAATTATTTTGCATCCAAAAAATTCAAGTATAGTAGTTTAGTATTAAGGTGCGTTAGAACGTCTGAAAAGCACGTTTTTCAATATACGTTAACTACAGAAAATTTTATTGTACTACTATACCACCTGGCGTCGATCAAAATATAATAATTTTATACGTGGTCATCGTGCCAACGCTAACTCGTACTCAACAATTGGTTTAGAATTGATTGGAAAGGTTGTAAACAATGTAGGAGTGCATTTAGAGCTTATTTAGCCATATAAAATTGCTATATTAAATTTTTTGGTTTAACCTAATAAAATTTAAACATTAGTAATATACCTAGACTTACACCTAGACTTACACCTACACTTACGCCAATACTTACACCTAGACTTACACCTATACTTACACCTACACTTACACCTAGACTTTTACCTAGACTTACACCTATACTTACATTTACACTCACACCTAGACTTACACCTAGACTTGCACCTAGACTTACACCTACACTTACACCTATACTTACACCTACACTTACACCTAGACTTACACCTAGACTTACACCAATATTTACACCTAGACTTACACCTACACTTACACCTAGACTTACACCTAGACTTACACCTACGCTTACACCTAGAGTTACACCTAGACTCACACCTAGACTCACACCTAGACCTACACCTACGCTTACACCTAGACTTACACCTAGACTTACACCTATACTTAGACCCAGACTTACACCTACACATACACCTAGACTTACACCTAGACTTACACCTATACTTACAATTAGACATAGACCTAGACTTACACCAATACTTACACCTACACTTGCACCTATACTTACACCTACACTTACACCTAGACATACTCCTACACTTACACTTAGACTTACACCTAGACTTACACCTATACTTACACCTACACTTACACCTAGACATACACCTACACTTACACCTAGACTTACACCCAGTTTTACACATACACTTACACCTACACTTACTCCTAGACTTACACCTATACTTACACCTACACTTACACCTAGACTTACACCTACACTTACACCTAGACTTTCACCTAGACTTACACCTATACTTACATTTACCCTTACACCTAGACTTACACCTAGACTTGCACCTAGACTTACATCTAGACTTACACCAATACGTACACCTAGACTTACACCTACACTTACACCCAGACTTACACCTACACTTACACCTAGACTTACACCAATATTTACTCCTAGACTTACACTTACACTTACACTTAGACTTACACCTAGACTTACACCTACACTTACACCCAGAGTTACACCGAGACTTACACCTACACTTACACCTAGACTTACACCTACACTTACACCTAGACTTACACCTAGACTTACACCTATACTTACACCTAGACTTACACCTACACTTACACCTAGACTTACACCTATACTTACAATTAGACTTACACCTAGACTTACACCAGTACTTACACCTACACTTACACCTATACTTACACCTACACTTACACCCAGTTTTACATATACACTTACACCTACAATTACACCTAGACTTACACCTATACTTACACCTACACTTACACCTAGACTTACACCTACACTTACACCTAGAGTTACACCGAGACTTACACCTACACTTACACCTAGACTTACACCTACACTTACACCTAGACTTACACCTAGACTTACATTTATACTTACACCGAGACTTACACCTACACTTACACCTAGACTTACACCTACACTTACACCTAGACTTACACTTACACTTACACCTAGACTTTCACCTAGACTTACACCTATACTTACACCTAGACTTACACTTACACTTACACCTAGAATTTCACCTAGACTTACACCTATACTTACATTTACACTTACACCTAGACTTACACCTAAACTTGCACCTAGACTTACATCTAGACTTACACCAATACTTACACCTAGACTTACACCTACACTTACACCCAGACTTACACCTACACTTACACCTAGACTTACACCAATATTTACTCCTAGACTTACACTTACACTTACACGTAGACTTACACCTAGACTTACACCTACACTTACACCTAGAGTTACACCGAGACTTACACCTACACTTACACCTAGACTTACACCTACACTTACACCTAGACTTACACCTACACTTACACCTAGAACTGTACCTAGACTTACACCTATACTTACACCTACACTTACACTTAGACTTACACCTAGACTTACACCTATACTTACAAATACACTTACAGCTAGACTTACACCTACACTTACACCTATACTTAACCCTACTAACAGCTTCATGGAAAGAATTTTGTACAATAAAAGAAGGAACCAATCCCTGGGGCATGGTGTATAAACTAGCGGCAGGGAAAGTAAAAAGCAGTTTAACATTAACAACAATCCAAAAACACAACGGACAATACACAGAAAATATCAAAAACACATTAGAACATATGATGGATGAATTCGTAATGAACGACGACCCAAGAAAATATAGTTTATTACAACAAACAACAAGAAATCGCGTTAAAGAACCACCAAATACAGAAAATGACGACTTATTTCGGAAAGAAGAAATAGAAACTATCTTGCAAAACATGGATTCCAGAAAATCTCCAGGAATAGATGGTATTACAAGTAATATATTATTAAGAATAACAAAGAGGTTTCCCTTGATCGTAACCGAAATTTACAATCAGAGCCTAGAGAGATCGCATTTCCCTAAGAATTGGAAAATATCGCTAATAACACCGTTAGTAAAGTCAGGAAAAGGAAGCGCAGATGGAGTATCAAAGTACCGACCTATTAGCCTAATTAATGTGAGTGGTAAAGTGTTGGAAAAGTTACTTATACAAAGAATAATGAGATACCTTTATTCAAATAATATGATGAATACAAACCAGTTTGGATTCACGCCAAATAAAAGTACCGTGGACGCAGTCATCGAAGTAAAACAATTCGTAGAAGAGAGCTTCAAGGAAAAGAAAGACATAGCACTTATAAGCCTAGACGTCAAAGGAGCTTTTAATGCAGCGTGGTGGCCAGCAATATTAAATAATATGCGAGAATTAAATTGCCCGAAAAACTTATATAATTTGTCAACAAACTATTTTAATGACAGAATTGCCATTTTAGAAACCAATAACGAACAGGTAATTAAAACAGTAAAAAGAGGATGCCCGCAAGGTTCATGCTGCTGGCCAGGATTCTGGAATATCATGTATAATTCTCTTCTGAATCTAGATTACAAAAAACAAACAAAAGTGATAGCGTTTGCAGACGACTTAATAGTAGTAACAAAGGGGCGGACTGTAACAGAAGTGGAAAACGTAGCAAATATAGAATTACAAAAGATATTAAGATGGGCACAAGAAAACAAAATCGACTTTAACGAGGACAAATCAAAAATAATGTTAATTACTAAGAAAAGAACCTCAAGAAATCAAAAATTAAGTGTTTATCTTAATTACGAAGAATTGGAACAAGTGCAACACCTAAAATATCTAGGAATCTACATTGACGAGAAATTCAATTTTAATCAACATATACTACATACTACCGATAAATGCACCAAACTAATTAATATTTTATCTAAATCAGCTAAAATTTCGTGGGGACTAGAACAAAACGCCTTAAGCACCATATATAAAGGAGCGATTCTGCCGATTATAACATATGGAGCAGCGGTGTGGGAAACAGCTTTAACAAAGTCGTCAAATAAGAGAAAAATCAGAAGGATTCAGAGGTTAATGAATATAAAAATATTAAAAGCATACCGAACCATCTCTTATGAAGCATCCTGTATACTTGCTGGCACTACACCAATAGTGCTCAAAGTTCAAGAAAATGCAGAAATATATCGAAGAAGAAATACAATTAGGACAAGACAAGACAATAGAAATCAAGAAAGGAACACTGATGGAAACGGAATACAATCGATCAACCACAGGCTTCAGAAAAAACAAATGGTGCGTGAAGTGGAAAAAGGTAGTGCGACAAAGTGGGAAAATGAATGGCAACACAGTGAAAAGGGATTATTAACGAAATCGTTTTTTCTTACCGTATCTGCTAGACTAGGGCTAAAAATCTATTCTTCACCAAAAGTGACCGCGATGCTTAGTGGTCATGGATTACTAAAATCTTATTTTCACAGATTTAAAATCAGTGACGACCCAATGTGTACGTGCAATATAAACGAACAAACAGTGGACCATTTAATATATGAGTGCCCTATTGTAGAACCTAAGAGAGTAGTGCTGAAATATGCAATAACAAAAAATGGGGACAAAAGAGACTTTAGTAAAAACATATCTTAAGAATTTCATTCAGTTTATCGAAGGTTTAGATTTTGAATTATTATAATGTGGATATTACCATTAATAGAAACTATTAGCAGAGAACGCATTTAAGTTACACTAGCATAAGATAATAACAGAATTAGTATAAGTTATATTCAGTTTATGAAGGATCATATTATGTATTGTTATAATTTAAATATTACCATTATCAGAAGATATTAACATATCACATATCTAAGTTACACTAGTATAAGATAATAATCGAGTTAGAAAATGATGACCTAGTATAAATAAGAAGTAAATAATATTAACTATAAGATAATACAATATGATTAAGCGATGTAATTACCAAAGCATGTAGTATCATTTATTGTAATGATGTTGACAATAAATGTATTAAAAAAAAACACCTAGACTTACACCAATATTTACACCTAGATTTACACCTACACTTACACCTAGACTTACACCTAGACTTACACCTACACTTACACCTAGACTTACATCTAGACTTACACCTACACTTACACCTAGACTTACACCTACACTTACACCTAAACTTACACCTATACTTACACCTATACTTACACCTAGACTTACACCTACACTTACACCTAGACTTGCACCTAGACTTACACCTATACTTACACCTAGACTTACACCTATACTTACACCAATACTTACACCTACACTTAAACCTATACTTACACCTACACTTACACCTAGACATACACCTACACTTACACCTAGACTTACACCTAGACTTACACCTATTCTTACACCTACACTTACACCTAGACTTACACCTGGTTTTACACCTATACTTACACCTACACTTACACCTAGACTTACACCTATACTTACACCTACACTTACACCTAGACTTACACCTATACTTACACCTACACTTACACCTAGACTTACACCTGGTTTTACACCTATACTTACACCTACACTTACACCTAGACATACACCTACACTTACACCTAGACTTACACCTATACTTACACCTACACTTACACCTAGACTTACACCTGGTTTTACACCTATACTTACACCTACACTTACACCTAGGCTTACACCTGGTTTTACACCTATACTTACACCTACACTTACACCTAGACTTACACCTATACTTACACCTACACTTACACTTAGACTTACACCTAGACTTACACCTATACTTACAAATACACTTACAGCTAGACTTACACTTACACATACACCTATACTTAACCCTACACTTACACCTAGACTTACACCTACACTTACACCTAGACTTAAACCTAGACTTACAATTAGACTTACACAAATACTTACACCTACACTTACACCTAGATTTACACCTACACTTACACATAAACTTACACCTACAGTTACACCTAAACTTACACCAATACTTACACCTAGACTTACACCTACAATTACACCTAGACTTACACCTAGACTTACACCAATACTTACACCTAGATTTACACCTACACTTACACCTAGACTTACACCTAGACTTGCACCTACATTTACACCTAGGCTTACACCTACACTTACACCTAGACTTACACCTAGGCTTACACCTTAACTTACACCTAGGCTTACACTTACACTTACACCTAGACTTGCACCTAGACTTACACCTATACTAACACCTACAGTTACACCTAGACTTACACCAATATTTTCACCTAGATTTACACCTATACCTACACCTAGACTTACACCTAGACTTGCACCTACACTTACACCTAGACTTACACCTAGACTTACACCTACACTTACACCTAGACTTACACCTACACTTACACCAAAAGTTACACCTAGGGTTACACCTATTCTTACACCTAGATTTACACCTACACTTACACCTAGACCTGCACCTAGACTTACACCTATACGTACACCTAGACTTACACCTAGACTTACACCAATACTAACTCCTAAACTTACACCTATACTTACACCTACACTTACACCTAGACATACACCTACACTTACACCTAGAGTTACAACTAGACTTACACCTATACTTACACCTACACTTACACCTAGACTTACACCTATACTTACACATACACTTACACCTAGACTTACACCTACACTTATACCTAGACTTACACCTTCACTTACACCTAGACTTACACCTAGACCTACACCTATACTTACACCTACACTTACACCTAGACTTACACCTAATCTTACACCTACACTTACACCTAGACTTACACCTAGACTTACACTTATACTTACACCTAGACTTACACCTAGACTTACACTTAGATTTACACCAATACTTACACCTATACTTACACCTACACTTACACCTAGACTTACACCTAGACTTACACCTATACTTACACCTACACTTACACCTAGACTTACACCTATACTTACAACTACACTTACACATAGACTTACACCTAGACTTACACCTATACTTACACCTAAACTTACACCTATACTTACACCTACACTTACACCTAGACTTACACCTAGACTTACACCTAGACTTACACCTAAACTTACACCAAACTTACACATAGACTTACACCTATACTTACACCTAGACTTACACCTAGACTTACACCCATACTTACACCTACACTTACACCTAGACTTACACCTAGACTTACACCAATACTTACACCTAGACTTACACCTACACTTACACCTAGACTTACACCTAGACTTACACCTATACTTACACCTAGACTTACACCTAGACTTACACCAATACTTACGCCTACACTTACACCTAGACTTACACCTAGACTTACACCTATACTTACACCTACACTTACACTTAGACTTACACCTAGACTTACACCTATACTTACAAATACACTTACAGCTAGACTTACACTTACACATACACCTATACTTAACCCTACACTTACACCAATACTTACACCTAGACTTACACTTACACTTACGCCTAAACTTTCACCTAGACTTACACCTATACTTACACCTACACTTACACCTAGACTTAAACCTATACTTATACCTACACTTACACCTAGACTTACATTTAGACTTACACCAATTTTTACACTTAGACTTACACCTACACTTACAATTAGACTTACACCTAGACTTACACCTACACTTACACCTAGACTTACACCTAGACTTACATCTACCCTTACACGTACACTTACACCTACACTTACACCTAGACTTCACCTAGACTTACATCTATACTTACACCTTGACTTACACCTACACTTACACCTAGACTTACACCTAGACTTACACCTATACTTACAATTAGATTTACAGCTGGACTTACACCAATACTTACACCTACACTTACACCTATACTTACACCAACGCTTACACCTAGACATACACCTACACTTACACCTTGACTTACACCTAGACTAACACCTATACTTACAATTAGATTTACACCTAGACTTACACCAATACTTACACCTACACTTACACCTATACTTACACCTACATTTACACCTAGACTTACACTTAGTTTTACACCTATACTTACACCTACACTTACACTTAGACTTACACCTACACTTACACCTAGACTTACATCTTAACTTACACCTAGACTTACACCAATACTTACACCTACATTTACACCTAGACTTACACCAATACTTACACCTAGACTTACACGTACATTTACACCTACACTTACACCTAGACCTACACCTATACTTACACCTAGACTTACACCTACATTTACACCTAGACTTACAACTAGACTTACACCTATACTTACACCTACACTTACACCTACACTTACACCTGGTTTTACACCTATACTTACACCTACACTTACACCTAGACTTACACCTATACTTACACCTACACTTACACCTAGATGTACACCTACATTTACACCTAGACTTACACCTACACTTACACCTAGACTTACACCTAGACCTACACCTATACTTACAACTACACTTACACCTAGACTTACACCTATACTTACACCTACACTTACACCTAGACTTACACCTAGACTTACATCTATACTTACACCTAGACCTGCACCTATATTTACACCTAGACTTACACCTAGACCTACACCTAGACTTACACTTAGTCTTACACCAATACTTACACCTAGACTTACACCTACACTTACACCTAGACTTAAACCTAGACTTACACCAATACTTACACCTAGACTTACACCTACACTTACAGCTAGACTTACACTTAGACTTACACTTACACTTACACCTAGACTTACACCTAGACTTACACCTACACTTACACCTAGACTTACACCTACATTTACACCTAGACTTACACTTAGACTTACACCTAGACTTACACCTACACTTACAGCTAGACTTACACTTAGACTTACACCTACACTTACACCTAGACTTACACCTAGACTTACACCTAGACTTACACCTACACTTACACCTAGACTTACACCTACACTTACACCTAGACTTACACCTAGACTTACACCTACACTTACACCTAGACTTACACCTACACTTACACCTAGACTTACACCTAGACTTACACCTAGACTTACACCTATACTTACAATTAGACTTACACCTAGACTTACACCAATACTTACACCTACACTTACACTTATACTTACACCTACACTTACACCTAGACATACTCCTACACTTACACCTAGACTTACACCTAGAATTACACCTATACTTACACTGACACTTACACCTATACTTACACCTACACTTACACCTAGACTTACACCTAGACCTACATCAATATTTACACCTAGACTTACACCTACACTTACACCTAGACTTACACCTAGACTTACACCTAGACTTACACCTACACTTACACCTAGAGTTACACCTAGACTGACACCTACACTTGCACCTTGATTTACACCTACACTTACACCTAGACTTACACCTAGACTTACACCTATACTTACACCTAGACTTAAACCTACACTTACACCTAGACTTACACGTATACTTACACCTATACTTACAATTAGACCTACACCTAGACTTACACCAATACTTACACCTACACTTACACCTATACTTACACCTACACTTACACCTAGACATACTCCTACACTTACACCTAGACCTACACCTAGACTTGCACCTATACTTACACCTACACTTACACCTAGACTTACACCTACACTGACACCTAGACTTACACCAACACTTACACCTAGACTTACACCTAGACTTACACCTATACTTACACCTACACTTACACCTAGACTTACACCTATACTTACACCTACATTTACACCTAGACTTACACCTAGACTTACACCTATACTTACACCTAGACTTACACCTATACTTACACCTATACTTACACCTAGACTTACACCTAGACTTACACCTTGACTTACACCTACACTTACACCAATACTTACAACTAGACTTACACTTACACTTACACCTAAACTTTCACCTAGACTTACACCTATACTTACACCTACACTTACAACTAGACTTACACCTATACTTATACCTACACTTACACCTAGACTTACATTTAGACTTACACCAATTTTTACACTTAGACTTACACCTACTCTTACACCTAGACTTACACCTAGACTTACACCTACACTTACACCTAGACTTACAACTACACTTACACGTAGACTTACACCTACACTTACACCTAGACTTCACCTAGACATACACCTATACTTACACCTAGAATTACACTTACACTTACACCTAGACTTACACCTAGACTTACACCTACACTTACACTTAGACTTACAACTACACTTACACGTAGACTTACACCTACACTTACACCTAGACTTCACCTAGACATACACCTATACTTACACCTAGACTTACACTTACACTTACACCTAGACTTACACCAATACTTACACCTACACTTACACCTATACTTACACCTACGCTTACACCTAGACATACACCTACACTTACACCTAGACTTACAACTACACTTACACGTAGACTTACACCTACACTTACACCTAGACTTCACCTAGACATACACCTATACTTACACCTAGACTTACACTTACACTTACACCTAGACTTACACCTAGACTTACACCTACACTTACACTTAGACTTACAACTACACTTACACGTAGACTTACACCTACACTTACACCTAGACTTCACCTAGACATACACCTATACTTACACCTAGACTTACACTTACACTTACACCTAGACTTACACCAATACTTACACCTACACTTACACCTAGACTTACACCTAGACTTACACCTAGACTTACACCTAAACTTGCACCAATACTTACACATAGACTTACACCTACACTTACACCTAGACTTACACCTAGACTTACACCTATACTTACACCTACACTTACACCTAGACTTACACCTAGACTTACACCAATACTTACACCTAGACTTACACCTACACTTACACCTAGACTTACACCTAGACTTACACCTATACTTACACCTAGACTTACACCTAGACTTACACCAATACTTACGCCTACACTTACACCTAGACTTACACCTAGACTTACACTTAGACTTACACCTAGACTTACACCTATACTTACAAATACACGTACAGCTAGACCTACACTTACACATACACCTATACTTAACCCTAGACTTACACCTATACTTACACCTAGACTTACACCTAGACTTACACCAATACTTACGCCTACATTTACACCTAGACTTGCACCTACACTTACACCTAGACTTACACCAATACTTACACCTACACTTACACTTATACTTACACCTACACTTACACCTAGACATACTCCTACACTTACACCTAGACTTACACCTAGAATTACACCTATACTTACACCGACACTTACACCTATACTTACACCTACACTTACACCTAGACTTACACCTAGACCTACATCAATATTTACACCTAGACTTACACCTACACTTACAGCTAGACTTACACCTAGACTTACACCTACACTTACACCTAGACTTACACCTAGACTTACACCAATACTTACACCTAGACTTACACCTACACTTACAGCTAGACTTACACTTAGACTTACACCTACGCTTACACCTAGACATACACCTACACTTACACCTAGACTTACACCTATACTTACACCTATTCTTACAATTAGATTTACACCTAGACTTACGCCAATACTTACACCTACACTTACACCTATACTTACACCTATACTTACACCTAGACTTACACTTAGTTTTACTCCTATACTTACACCTACACTTACACTTAGACTTACACCTACACTTACACTTAGACTTACATCTTAACTTACACCTAGACTTACACCGATACTTACACCTACATTTACACCTAGACTTGTAACGCTAGTCTCGATAATAAATTTCAACCCTAAATATTCAAACAATATTTAAAATTTAAACATCGCCTATATCAGCGTTACTATAAAAAAAACACCTCGTATCAATGGCCAGACAGATAAGAAACAAGCAGGGACTGACGTCACGTCCAACAACAGCGGGGATGCGTCGCGCGCTGTCCGCCCCCACTTTGAGGCTTTCGGCCGTATAAAAGTACGTACGCAGCGCATTTTTAAAAAGAAATCCTGATTCTCCTGGAACCAGACTATTTCCCTGAAAAACCGATTCCCGACTTGTTACCGTTGTTTAATTATCCCAGGCTTAGTTGATTTGGTGGCAAGACATACATTGCATCCTTAGCGCTAAAGTTATTAATAATTAACATTACTAATTATCCCAGACTTTAGTTGATTTGGTGGCAAGACATACATTGCATCCTTAGCGCTAAAGTTATTAATAATTAACATTACTAATTATCCCAGACTTTAGTTGATTTGGTGGCAAGACATACATTGCATCCTTAGCGCTAAAGTTATTAATAATTAACACCACCAAGTATCCCAAGTTTTAACTGATTTGGTGGCATTGCATCCTTGTCGTTAGAGTTATTAACAATTAAGACCTGAAATCTAGTTGAATTAATTAATTAATTATCTCAGGCTTTGGTTGAGTTGGCGGCGGATCTTGCGTCCTTTTCACTAAAATCAATTGTTAATATTTCCCGAACCCGATCGAGAGGAACACTTCCACGAGGTGCTCTATCCGACCGCCCAGACTACTAGTTAACCAGCCCTAAGAGGAAGCTCTAATATTCCTCGTCAATAACTGTCACTAGGCCCGAGTTTTATTTCAAAAAAACATTGTAATTCAATTCCCCCGGCTAACAGCCCAAATTCCAGCTAACAATATAGGCGATTACTTGACTTGCTATTAATTACTTTGAATACAGAATCAGTTACCTACCTCAAAGTCTTCCACGGCGTTGTAAACCACCGCCTCACCTGGGGAACCATCTTCAGAGAGCGTAAGTACGTGGAAATTGATTCACACGGACCGAACTCGTAACTCGCAAAGCCTGACCCGGATCCCCGTGGAAACATACACCGAAGCCTAGGCGATAATCGCGGCTGCCCGTGTAGGTGAGAAAATGCATTATCTGAATTAATTTGGCTTCTGTATTCACAGTAAAAACATAAAACAACACGAGGCGCTTGACAGCAGCTGACAGTAAACACGGACTTTCTCGAGACGAACTCCGAAGGCGCGAGGCGGCACCCGAACGAGTTTAAAAATTCAAACACACAATCCTGTGAAGTAGGCCTTCCTGTGCTCCGACCGTGTGAGGCTAGGTGCCGACGTGCCAGGGACGCAACGTCCGTTATTTAAGAAGATTTTTTTTAATTTGTCAATTATATACATTTCATTTATTTGTTGTAAACATAGATCAGTAGAATAAACATTTTAAAAGTCTGTTGTTGATATTTATGCTACGCTGTGATACATATCTGAAAGAACCAAATAATTCTTCGACTAATTTTTGAGCTATCCGAGGTGTAAGATTGTAAATAAGCTCTATGAGAGAGCTACCATTACAAATTGGCGTGTCCGAGCAGGAACCTAGTCAGATATGTACATAGTTTAGCAAATATCATCAGCTCCCGTGTCTAGGTGACTAGACTGGCGCCCGAAGCAAACCTAGAAAAACACCTGATTAAAACTGTGTAGTTTTATATTTCAGATCATACAAAACCTAATTTCCTGGAGTCATGGCGAATCTCAAAAACGGAAATGGTGGCACACCCGTAGCTCCCCCGAAGATTAAAGTAACCTGGATTTACAACCTCCGAGCAGAAGATCTCCGAGGACTTGCAGCTACATTAGGGCTAGAAACAGAAGGCACTGTTCAACAATTAAGACAAAGAGTGTCACAACACCTGAAAGGAGCCGGACTAGCAGAGGATGCAGGCGAGGAGAACGCACAAGAAGATGTCCAAGAAGGACGACAAGATGAGGAAGAGGAAAATGACCACCAGGAAGAGCGAGAGCAAAATTTGGGCTCTTCTAGGTTGAATAATGCCCAAATTTGTAACAGCATTAGAAAATGGGGCCTGAAGTACGACGGCACCTCCGACCCCATTTCGTTCTTAGAAAGAATCGAAGAACTTTCAGTCTGTTACCAGTTCCGGGAACAGGAAGTTCTAACAGCGTTGCCAGAATTGTTTAAGGGTAAAGTGCTGCTCTGGGTCAGGAATAATAGACAAAAGTGGAGAAATTGGGACCATTTTGTGTTAGCATTCCATAACCAGTACTTACCCCCGCGATTTCAGGCTAGGATGGCGGAAGAGATTAGGAACCGGACCCAGGGCCAGAAGGAATCCGTGACCGACTTTGTCACAGCCCTCCAGACGTTGCTCCGAAGATTCGGCATTACTAGAGAACAAGAGCAGTTAGAACGCATTTATGAAAATCTCCGTCCGGAGTACAAACTATACGTACGAAGGAAGGATTTTCACCGACTAGACGAGATGGTACAAATGGCCGAAGAATTTGAAGCCCTCCAGCTAGAACAATCCTCTTTTCAGCCACCCCCAACGGCCAACCAGGCCTATATGGCAGAAACGGCGTACAAACCAGCGAAACCCCGGACTACATTCTCTTCAAATCCCAAGACCCTCGCCGTATCGTCCATACAAACTCCAGAACCCCGCCAGCAAGTACCACCGGCCCCCAAGTCCCCTGTCCCGTCGACCAGCACCGCGTATAACCGCACCGAAAACTGTTAGAAATGCGGACAACGAGGCCACCAAAGGTTCCAATGCCAGAGACCCTCGAAACTCTTCTGCTCCTGGTGCGGCAAGTCCGGCACGTTGACCAGAGATTGCCCCTGCAGAAGGCCGGGAAACGCCGCCGGCCGTCGAGACCTATGAGGCATCCTCGACACAAGACGGCCAGGGCCTCTAGCTATCAACTCCCCTATCCAGAATGGTCCAAATGGCTTCACGAGGTCCGAAAATTTTATAACCAGAAACCGAACCCTTCATCACAGATTTCCACCATAGACGCCCGGCTATTTTTACCCATTGTTATCAGGGGAAGATTGTTCAACGCCCTCATCGACACAGGAGCCGCTAAATCATACATTGGAAAAGTCCTCCAGAGGTTCCTAAGACAACAGGGCGTAGTCAACAAGCAACATAGCCCAACCCGTGTCCAGCTGGCGGACGGCCAGATCATCACCACCCAGGGCCACTATGAACTCCCTATTTTCATACAAGAAAAACCCTATTTGCTCCAGGTTCGCGTCGTGGACACCCTCTCCAGCGACGTGATTTTTGGTCTCGACTTTCTTACTAGGTACCAGGCTGTCATACACCCCGCCTCCCAGGTTATGACCCTAGGTCTATCCGAAGTCGCCCTAAATACGCAACGGGGCCCCGACGGAATAACAAGTATTAAATCCTTGTCCGCCCCCCAGGCCGAACGATTAGACGAATTCTTGAAGGCGGAATTAGGAAAATTCCCCACAGCTAGCGGACCCACGACCCTAGTGGAACATTGAATCACCCTGAAAGAAGGCATGGGCCCCATCAAGCAGAGATATTATCCGCGAAACCCAGCGATGCAAGCCATCATCGATGAAGAGGTGGACAAGATGCTAGCAGATGGAATCATCGAACCTTCCAACAGTTCCTTCAGCTCGCCGGTGGTCCTGGTGAAAAAGCCTTCAGGTCAATACCGCTTCTGCATTGACTTTAGAAAGGTGAACGAAGCCACCTGCACCGACGCTTACCCCTTACCCTTTATCGATGGAATACTTAACAAGCTTCGTGGAGCTCGCTACATAAGTACCCTCGACCTGAAGCATGGGTATTGGCAAATCCCGCTTGCCATAGAAAGCCGCCCCATATCCGCCTTTACCGTCCCTGGTAGGGGATTGTACCAGTTCAAGGTCCTCCCGTTCGGCCTTCACGCGGCGCCGGCCACGTTCCAGAGGTTCCTGGACAAAATTATAGGTCCCGAACTCGAGCCCCACGCCTTCTGCTACCTGGACGACATCATCGTCGTCAGCAGAACGTTCCAGTACCATCTGCAGCACCTCCAAGAGGTTTTTCAGCGACTGCGGACCGCCGGCCTTCAGCTCCATCCGGAGAAATGCAACTTCTGCCAGCCAGAACTGAAATACTTAAGACACGTCGTCAACCAAGAGGGCATACAGACAGATCCTGATAAGGTGGAAGCGATTCTACGGATGGACCGCCCGCAAACACCCAAGGCCGTGAGACGCTTCTTAGGAATGGCCTCTTGGTATCGCAAATTTATTCCCGAGTTCGCCCAGATAGCTTCCCCCCTGAACGAAGTGCTCCGAAAAGGAACCAAGTTCCGGTGGACGGAGAAACAACAAGAAGCCCTGGAAGGGCTGAAGAGAGCCCTAACTTCAGCCCCAATTCTTGCCTGCCCCGATTTCTCCGTTCCCTTTGTCCTCCAGACAGATGCCAGCACCACTGGTTTGGGAGCCGTCCTCACTCAGGTGTTAGACAAACAGGAAAGGGTAAGCGCCTATGCTAGCCGATCCCTAACCGAGGCCGAGGCTAAGTATTCCGCAACTGAACTTGAGTGCCTAGCCGTTCTCTTTGCTATAAAAAAGTTCAAAGGTTACCTAGAAGGCTACCATTTTAAGATCGTAACCGACCACCGCAGCCTGAGATGGTTACGGAACCTGCCCAATCCATCAGCCCGTCTAGCCCGATGGGCCCTAGAACTTCAGCAATATGACTTTGAAGTCGAGTATCGCACAGGAGCCCTGAACTATGTAGCTGACGCGTTGTCCCGAGCCCCAGGAGGACCCGAAGATAACCTCTCCCCCATGGCCGTTCAGGAACCCGAAGCCCCATGTCCCTGGACGCGAAAAATGATTCGCCTAGTGCGAAGAGACCCTACCAAATATAATACTTGGAAGATAGACAACGGGAGCTTGTATCGGAGTTTCCCTAATGTAAGTGAAGACCTGGCCGAAGGTTTTCAACCCGAATGGAAGCTGTGTGTTCCCAAGTCCCAACGTCGCCGAGTCCTACAGGAATGCCACGATGAACCTGCAGCAGGACACCTGGGGGTGACCAAGACCACCGCCAGAATACAAAAATTATCTCATTGGCCTAGGATGCAGCAAGACATTCACAGATACGTACGCTCCTGTTCTATATGCCAGCAATATAAACATCCACAGCAACAGCCAGCAGGCAAGATGTTCTGGTCTCGAGTCCGAGGTCCGTGGGAAACCATAAGTACAGACTTGATCGGCCCCCTCACCAGGTCCTCCAAAGGAAATGCGTGGCTCCTTGTCTTTCAGGACCGCTTCACCAAGTGGATCGAAGTACATCCTCTACGCACCGCGACCGCCAAAGCCGTCAGCCAGGCCCTAAAAGAAAAGATAATTTATCGTTTCGGCACACCTAGAACTATTATATCAGACAATGGACCACAGTATATTAGTAAAATTTTCAGGGCCTTAGCCGCCGAGTACGGCATCCAACACCGGTTAACACCGCCATATACCCCCCAGGCCAACCCCGTGGAAAGGGCTAACAAAGTGGTAGGAACGATTATTGCGCAATTAGCGCGAGGGAAACAAAAACTGTGGGATGCCTGGCTGCCGGAAGTGATGTTTGCCCTCAACACCTCCAAACATGAATCGACAGGATTCACGCCAGCTCTCCTGAATCTTGGACGAGAAATGCTACCCCCGCGATCGCTACGTGAAGAAGCGGAACCCGACTTCGACTCTGACAAAGAAACTACCAGCCCCAGATTATACCACGAGCAGCTACAAAAATTAAAGAATGTAATGGAAGTGGTGAAAAATAATCTCGCCAAGGCCTTCGCTCGGCAGAGCCACCATTACAACTTAAGACGACGTGAGTATCGTCCCCAGGTAGGCCACCAGGTGTTTAAGAGAGATAGAGTCCTCTCTGACGCCGCTCAAGGGATTTCGGCGAAGTTGGCAGCTAAATACGCTGGGCTCTTCGTCATCAAGAAAATAATTTCCCCAGTAATAGTGGAACTCAGCGATCCTCAAACCGGAAGGGAAGTCGGCAGAGTCCACGTAAAGGACATCAAAAGAGCCTTCCAGTAATTTTCCAGGCCACCTGCTAGAAATGTTTTTCAAAATTTTCCCTACACCTGTCGTGAAAATATTTCTAGAAATCTTTAAGTAAACGCCTGCAATCTTTCGGTTCTAGATAACTGACCCTCCACCTACAAGGAACAAGAAAGGGTAGTAATTAGGGCCTCGACTATATATAGGTCAACTCAAGGTCCTGCCGTCATTCTTCAAGTTAATCCTGAGTGAACTCAAAAATGCCACCTGTAAGAAATAAGGCGAACGCCCGGCCATCCAGCAGTTGGCCCTATAAGCTGAAGAGACCTAGAAAAGGACAGAAGAAAATCCGCCCCTGGAACCCCGGTGCATACAACCCGCCGGAGATGCCGTCCAACGACCGGTGGTCTCCGTTGCCTAAATGGAGTCCGGTCCCAGCTATGTTGTCCCCTCTGCCAGCCACGCCGGAGAGAAAAGCACACAGCCAACCGGAACCCAAACAACCCCGGGAAAGCCTCCAGGTGAAAATTAAGTTCTCGAGACTTCCCCGTGACCAATAAGCGGCCATCAGACAGCTAGCTCAAAAATTTGAGCAACTGTTCAGTATCTCGCCGAAGAAGATGGAAGCTGAGGATCTGCCCCCCGAACCCGTTGTCCCTAACGTGACGCCTATGCCGAAGGCGCCCTCGACAACGTTGCCAGAAGGAATCCCCCCGGAGCTTTGTCCAGAAAAGCTCTCGGAAGTACCCGTAGCAGAGGCAGTATTACCGCTAGAAAAGGATGACCTCCTTGGGGAAGTGCTCGACGAGTTGGAGCTAATGGAGCTTCCAGAACCAGTACTGCCACCAACCATGCTACCCGAGCTATTAAATTTATGCAGCGCCGAGCCAGAAGCCGTGCCATCGCCAGTCACCACCCGCAAACGACGCCGACGCCCACGGAAATCCGTGTGAAAATGCCCACCGGAGGATACTTGCGAATGAAAAGGAAAGACGGTATCCTAGTAGATCTTATTCCCGACAAGAAGTTTTAAGCAAGCGGCCGAATGACCAGGGAGCTATTCTGCATCATCCAGGCACCTAGAGTACCGGAGGAATTGATCCTGCAATTCCCAAGTCTGTCCTGTAGACGCTCCAGGTGTTCCTCCACGATGTAGAGTTAACCTCCTAGAAGAAGACGCCCACGGATCTTTTTCCCTCCCACCAAGAGGGCATGTGTAACGCTAGTCTCCATAATAAATTTCAACCCTAAATATTCAAACAATATTTAAAATTTAAACATCGCCTATATCAGCGTTACTATAAAAAACACCTCGTATCAATGGCCAGACAGATAAGAAACAAGCAGGGACTGACGTCACGTCCAACAACAGCGGGGATGCGTCGCGCGCTGTCCGCCCCCACTTTGAGGCTTTCGGCCGTATAAAAGTACGTACGCAGCGCATTTTTAAAAAGAAATCCTGATTCTCCTGGAACCAGACTATTTCCCTGAAAAACCGATTCCCGACTTGTTACCGTTGTTTAATTATCCCAGGCTTTAGTTGATTTGGTGGCAAGACATACATTGCATCCTTAGCGCTAAAGTTATTAATAATTAACATTACTAATTATCCCAGACTTTAGTTGATTTGGTGGCAAGACATACATTGCATCCTTAGCGCTAAAGTTATTAATAATTAACATTACTAATTATCCCAGACTTTAGTTGATTTGGTGGCAAGACATACATTGCATCCTTAGCGCTAAAGTTATTAATAATTAACACCACCAAGTATCCCAAGCTTTAACTGATTTGGTGGCATTGCATCCTTGTCGTTAGAGTTATTAACAATTAAGACCTGAAATCTAGTTGAATTAATTAATTAATTATCTCAGGCTTTGGTTGAGTTGGCGGCGGATCTTGCGTCCTTTTCACTAAAATCAATTGTTAATATTTCCCGAACCCGATCGAGAGGAACACTTCCACGAGGTGCTCTATCCGACCGCCCAGACTACTAGTTAACCAGCCCTAAGAGGAAGCTCTAATATTCCTCGTCAATAACTGTCACTAGGCCCGAGTTTTATTTCAAAAAAACATTGTAATTCAATTCCCCCGGCTAACAGCCCAAATTCCAGCTAACAATATAGGCGATTACGTGACTTGCTATTAATTACTTTGAATACAGAATCAGTTACCTACCTCAAAGTCTTCCACGGCGTTGTAAACCACCGCCTCACCTGGGGAACCATCTTCAGAGAGCGTAAGTACGTGGAAATTCATTCACACGGACCGAACTCGTAACTCGCGAAGCCTGACCCGGATCCCCGTGGAAACATACACCGAAGCCTAGGCGATAATCGCGGCTGCCCGTGTAGGTGAGAAAATGCATTATCTGTATTAATTTGGCTTCTGTATTCACAGTAAAAACATAAAACAACACGAGGCGCTTGACAGCAGCTGACAGTAAACACGGACTTTCTCGAGACGAACTCCGAAGGCGCGAGGCGGCACCCGAACAAGTTTAAAAATTCAAACACACAACCCTGTGAAGTAGGCCTTCCTGTGCTCCGATCGTGTGAGGCTGGGTGCCGACGTGCCAGGGACGCAACGTCCGTTATTTAAGAAGATTTTTTTTAATTTGTCAATTATATACATTTCATTTATTTGTTGTAAACATAGATCAGTAGAATAAACATTTTAAAAGTCTGTTGTTGATATTTATGCTACGCTGTGATACATATCTGAAAGAACCAAATAATTCTTCGACTAATTTTTTAGCTATCCGAGGTGTAAGATTGTAAATAAGCTCTATGAGAGAGCTACCATTACAGACTTACACCTAGACTTACACCTAGACTTACAACTAGACTTACACCTATACTTACACCTACACTTACACCTAGACTTACACCTGGTTTTACACCAATACTTACAATTACACTTACACCTAGACTTACACCTATACTTACACCTACACTTACACCTAGACGTACACCTACATTTACACCTAGACTTGCACCTACACTTACACCTAGACTTACACCTAGACCTACACCTATACTTACACCTACACTTACACCTAGACTTACACCTATACTTACACCTACACTTACACCTAGACTTACACCTAGACTTACATCTATACTTACACCTAGACTTACACCTATATTTACACCTAGACTTACACCTAGACCTACACCTAGACTTACACCTAGTCTTACACCAATACTTACACCTAGACTTACACCTACACTTACACCTAGACTTACACCAATACTTACACCTAGACTTACACCTACACTTACAGCTAGACTTACACTTAGACTTACGCCTACACTTACACTTAGACTTACACCTAGACTTACACCTACACTTACACCTAGACTTACACCTACACGTACACCTAGACTTACACCTAGACTTACACCTATACTTACACCTAGACTTACACCTACACTTACATCTAGACTTACAACTAGACTTGCACCTAGACTTACACCAATACTTACAACTAGACTTACAACTACATTTACACTTAGACTTACACCTAGACTTACGATTATACTTACACCTACACTTACACCTAGACTTACACCTAGACTTACACCAGTAGTTACACCTAGACTTACACCTACACTTACACCTAGACTTACACCTAGACTTACACCTACACTTACACCTAGACTTACACCTAGACTTACACCTACACTTACTCCTAGACTTACACTTACACTTACACCTACACTTACATATAGACTTACACCTATACTTACACCTAAACTTACACCTAGACTTACACCTACACTTACATCTAGACTTACAACTAGACTTGCACCTAGACTTACACCAATACTTACAACTAGACTTACAACTACATTTACACTTAGACTTACACCTAGACTTACGATTATACTTACACCTACACTTACACCTAGACTTACACCTAGACTTACACCAGTAGTTACACCTAGACTTACACCTACACTTACACCTAGACTTACACCTAGACTTACACCTACACTTACACCTAGACTTACACCTAGACTTACACCTACACTTACTCCTAGACTTACACTTACACTTACACCTACACTTACATATAGACTTACACCTATACTTACACCTAAACTTACACCTAGACTTACACCAATACTTACACCTACATTTACACCTAGACTTACACCTAGACTTACACCAGTAGTTACACCTAGACTTACACCTACACTTACACCTAGACTTACACCTAGACTTACACCTACACTTACACCTAGACTTACACCTAGACTTACACCTACACTTACTCCTAGACTTACACTTACACTTACACCTACACTTACATATAGACTTACACCTATACTTACACCTAAACTTACACCTATACTTACACCAATACTTACACCTACATTTACACCTAGACTTACACCTAGACTTACACCTATACTTACAATTAGACTTACACCTAGACTTACACCGATACTTACACCTACACTTACACCTATACTTACACCTACACTTACACCTAGACATACTCCTACACTTACACCTAGACTTACACCTAGAATTACACCTATACTTACACCGACAATTACACCTATACTTACACCTACACTTACACCTAGACTTACACCTAGACGTACATCAATATTTACACATAGACTTACACCTACACTTACACCTAGACTTACACCTAAACTTACACCTACACTTACACCTAGAGTTACACCTAGACTGACACCTACACTTACACCTTGACTTACACCTACACTTACACCTAGACTTACACCTAGACTTACACCTATACTTACACCTAGACTTAAACCTACACTTACACCTAGACTTACACCCTAGACTTACACCTATACTTACACCCTACACTTACACCTAGACTTACACCAATACTTACACCTACACTTACATCTATACTTACACCTACACTTACACCTAGACATACTCCTACACTTACACCTAGACCTACACCTAGACTTACACCTATACTTACACCTACACTTACACCTAGACTTACACCTACACTTACACCTAGACTTACACCTACACTTACACCTAGACTTACACCTAGACTTACACCTATACTTACACCTACACTTACACCTAGACTTACACCTATACTTACACCTACATTTACACCTAGACTTACACCTAGACTTACACCTATACTTACACCTAGACTTACACCTATACTTACACCTATACTTACACCTAGACTTACACCTAGACTTACACCTTGACTTACACCTACACTTACACCAATACTTACACTTACACCTAAACTTTCACCTAGACTTACACCTATACTTACACCTACACTTACACCTAGACTTACACCTATACTTATAACTACACTTACACCTAGACTTACATTTAGACTTACACCAATTTTTACACTTAGACTTACACCTACTCTTACACCTAGACTTACACCTAGACTTACACCTACACTTACACCTAGACTTACAACTACACTTACACGTAGACTTACACCTACACTTACACCTAGACTTCACCTAGACATACACCTATACTTACACCTAGACTTATACTTACACTTACACCTAGACTTACACCTAAACTTACACCTATACTTACAATTAGATTTACACCTAGACTTACACCAATACTTACACCTACACTTACACCTATACTTACACCTACGCTTACACCTAGACATACACCTACACTCACACCTAGACTTACAACTACACTTACACGTAGACTTACACCTACACTTACACCTAGACTTCACCTAGACATACACCTATACTTACACCTAGACTTACACTTACACTTACACCTAGACTTACACCTAGACTTACAACCTATACTTACAATTAGATTACACCTAGACTTACACCAATACTTACACCTACACTTACACCTATACTGTAACGCTAGCTCCCGTTTGAATCCGATTAATTCAATATTAAATAATATTTGCTGATTTAAACGTCGCCGACCTTTAGCGTTATCAAGAACCCGGTGTGTTCCAGCGAGATAAGATAGCCAGACCGAAGTTCCGCCAGTGAAAACAGCGCAAACAAAGTGATGACGCGCGCCGTTTCTCCCCACCTAATAGCATTTCAAGACCTATAAAACTAGTTGCAGAGTGTATTTCAAGAGAGATTCCCGAGAGATTTCCAAGAGATACCTGATACTCCTCCAGCAAACACCTAGTTCCCAAATCCTTCATCCTGCCCCATCCAGAGAGTCCCTCCGTCAACTCTACCAGTACCTGGGGATCCGTTCCGAAGCTGAGTTTAAGTTAGTGGTTTCACAGAAACGCCTGACACTCGGCAATATTTTCCCGAAAGCTCCTGATAAGCCGAGTTTAAGTTAGTGGTTTCACAGAAATGCCTGACACTCAGCAATATTTTCCCGAACCTTCCGAAGCCGAGTTCAAGTTAGTGGTTTCCCAGAGAAACGCCTGACACTCAGCAATATTTTCCTTGTAGAAATCCTACACCGAAAACCGCTTGTAATTCAGTAATAATTAACTTGCATTTTAAATTCACCGCCGTGCTAATCAAGCAGAATTAAAAGCTGCAAGCTACCTAAGTAGAATTTACCTGAATTAATCCGGGAGAATTGTAGCGGCCGTTTTGCTTGAGAACTCTGTGGGCTGCACTTATAGCTTCGCCATGGAATTCACCTGGAGGTTTTGAGTTAGTTAACCTCAAAAACTCACGCCGACACGGAGTTTCGTTCTTCAAGCGAAGCCCCGTCGTGCGGCGAATTCCTCGAAGTATTTCACCACCGAACTGTAGTTACACGTTTAGGGTGAAAACCCGCATTAGCAGTTTTAATTGTTATTTGTTTACAGAAATCAGAAACCGCAAATCGGCGAAATTCTGAGAGGCTGCCCGGCATTGCATTCAGCGCGCAGCTCGTCCCGAAGAGCTACGAAGTTGCGATCCGGCCGTTCAAGACGTCTCCGAGCGTATTGCGCACCAGGCCCCGCCCGCGAGAATCAGGAAGCCGCTACCGACAGTAGAATCCGCCCGGAAGTCGCGTTTTATACGATAACTAATTTTGAGCATTATACATCTCGTTTAATTAATTACGCGAACCATTTACTAATGTATCATAGATAAACATAATAAATGTTATACAGGATACTCAGTTAGTGTGTTTTGCTTATTTATGGTATATCTGAGCTAGCGATCGAACCCTATCTCCGAAATATGAGCTAACCCGTGGTAAATTAAATAGTAAAACCCCTATAAGAGGGGCGGATATTACATGGCGCCCAACGTGGGGCCGTCTTCTGCAATGCCAGAAGAATTTCAGAAGGAATCCGTAGTCCGCAGTCCGCCTGAGAGACAATCCCGATGTCTCGTCCGTAGAATCCGTAGTCCGCAGTCCGCCTGAAAGACAATCCTGATGTCTCGTCCGCCGGAATCTCTGCAGGTACCCGTGTAAGCACCTGGTGCGCCTGTAAATGAATAAATGTAAATGTACATGATTGCCGAATGCGAGTTTGAATGCCGCCCTAATTAGTGAGAATGGTAGAATGCCAGAATGTTTGCTGGTGCTATCCCGAATGTTTTCTTCTTTTGAAGCGTGCTCTTTGTCCCCGTGAACCCGGATTTTGGCAGGAGATAGTAGACGATTAGTCGAAGCTTGAAGGAGAGAATGTGCTTTCCGTACCAGAATACCGTCCAGAGAGCGTATTTTAGAATGCGTCCCAGAGCGATCCTGCGCACCGTTTTTTTGAAATTGTATGCTGGTCTCCGCAGCCTCTACAATTTCCCGAGTAATTGTGTGAGAATGTCTGAGTATAGGTTATCCTGAAACCTAGATGTTTCACACGCTGAGAGAATCCCGGAATACTTGAAGGTCGAAACCGCGACTGTACCGGCTCCAGTATTTAAATGTTGAAAGTTTGAACGTTGCTTCTAAAAGCAACGTTTAGCACGCTTTAGCAGATGTAGATATAAATTCTGCACAGTAAGAATCGATAATGCTTCGTAATTTAATAACTCCATACTAGCTGACAAAGATTCGAGTTAATGCAGTAACTAAACCTATGTAAATTTACACATCTAATTTATTTGTGGCCCAGCGACTACAGCGCCACGACAAAGTTTCTTAAAATACGGTATACCATACTACTAACCACTAAGAACGTTGTCTGTTATTGTTAAAAAACGTTAAATAGCGAGTAGAACTCGCTTCTAAAAGCAGCGTTTAGCACGCTTTAGCAGAATTAGATATAAATTCTGCACAGTAAGAATCGATAATGCTTCGTAATTTAATAACTCCATACTAGCTGACAAAGATTCGAGTTAATGTAGTAACTAAATCTATGTAAATTTACACATCTAATTCATTTGTGGCCCAGCGACAACAGCTCAACCACCAAGTTTCTGAAAATACGGTATACCATACTACTGACCACTAAGAACATTGTCTGTTATTGTTAAATAACGTTAAATAGCGACTACAACTAGCTTCTAAAAGCAGCGTTTAGCACGCTTTAGCAGATTTAGATATAAATTCTGCACAGTAAGAATCGATAATGCTTCGTAATTTAATAACTCCATACTAGCTGACAAAGATTCGAGTTAATGCAGTAACTAAACCTATGTAAATTTACACATCTAATTCATTTGTGGCCCAGCGACAACAGCTCAACCACCAAGTTTCTGAAAATACGGTATATCATACTACTGACCACTAACAATGTTGTCTGTTATTGTTAAATAACGTTAAATAGCGACTACAACTAGCTTCTAAAAGCAGCGTTTAGCACGCTTTAGCAGATTTAGATATAAATTCTGCACAGTAAGAATCGATAATGCTTCGTAATTTAATAACTCCATACTAGCTGACAAAGATTCGAGTTAATGTAGTAAATAAATCTATGTAAATTTACATATCTAATTCATTTGTGGCCCAGCGACAACAGCTCAACGACCAAGTTCCTGAAAATGCGGTATACCATACTACTGACCACTAAGAACGTTGTCTGGTATTGTTAAATAACGTTAAATAGCGTGTAGAACTCGCTTCCAAAAGCTACGTTTAGCACGCTTTAGCAGATGTAGATATAAATTCTGCACAGTAAGAATCGATAATGCTTCGTAATTTAATAACTCCATACTAGCTGACAAAGATTCGAGTTAATGCAGTAACTAAAACTATGTAAATTTACACATCTAATTCATTTGTTGCCCAGCGACAACAGCTCAACGACCAAGTTTCTGAAAATACGGTATACCATACTACTGACCACTAAGAACGTTGTCTGGTATTGTTAAATAACGTTAAATAGCGTGTAGAACTCGCTTCCAAAAGCTACGTTTAGCACGCTTTAGCAGATGTAGATATAAATTCTGCACATTAAGAATCGATAATGCTTCGTAATTTAATAACTCCATACTAGCTGACAAAGATTCGAGTTAATGCAGTAACTAAAACTATGTAAATTTACACATCTAATTCATTTGTTGCCCAGCGACAACAGCTCAACGACCAAGTTTCTGAAAATACGGTATACCATACTACTGACCACTAAGAACGTTGTCTGTTATTGTTAAATAACGTTAAATAGTGAATAGAACTTGCTTCTAAAAGCAATGTTTAGCACGCTTTAGCAGATGTAGATATAAATTCTGCACAGTAAGAATCGATAATGCTTCGTAATTTAATAACTCCATACTAGCTGACAAAGATTCGAGTTAATGTAGTAAATAAATCTATGTAAATTTACATATCTAATTTATTTGTGGCCCTGCGACAACAGCTCAACGACCAAGTTCCTGAAAATACGGTATACCATACTACTGACCACTAAGAACGTTGTCTGGTATTGTTACATAACGTTAAATAGCGTGTAGAACTCGCTTCCAAAAGCTACGTTTAGCACGCTTTAGCAGTTGTAGATATAAATTCTGCACAGTAAGAATCGATAATGCTTCGTAATTTAATAACTCCATACTAGCTGACAAAGATTCGAGTTAATGCAGTAACTAAAACTATGTAAATTTACACATCTAATTCATTTGTTGCCCAGCGACAACAGCTCAACGACCAAGTTTCTGAAAATACGGTATACCATACTACTGACCACTAAGAACGTTGTCTGTTATTGTTAAATAACGTTAAATAGTGAGTAGAACTTGCTTCTAAAAGCAATGTTTAGCACGCTTTAGCAGATGTAGATATAAATTCTGCACAGTAAGAATCGATAATGCTTCGTAATTTAATAACTCCATACTAGCTGACAAAAATTCGAGTTAATGCAGTAACTAAACCTATGTAAGTTTACACATCTAATTCATTTGTGGCCCAGCGACAACAGCTCAACGACCAAGTCTCTGAAAATACGGTTTACCATACTACTGACCACTAAGAACGTTGTCTGTTATTGTTAAATAACGTTAAATAGCGAGTAGAACTCGCTTCTAAAAGCAACGTTTAGCACGCTTTAGCAGATGTAGATATAAATTCTGCACAGTAAGAATCGATAATGCTTCGTAATTTAATAACTCCATACTAGCTGACAAAGATTCGAGTTAATGCAGTAACTAAACCTATGTAAATTTACACATCTAATTTATTTGTGGCCCAGCGACTACAGCGCAACGACAAAGTTACTGAAAATACGGTATACCATACTACTGACCACTAAGAACGTTGTCTGTTATTGTTAAATAACGTTAAATAGCGAGTAGAACTCGCTTTTAAAAGCAACGCTTAGCACGCTTTAGCAGATTTAGATATAAATTCTGCACAGTAAGAATCGATAATGCTTCGTAATTTAATAACTCCATACTAGCTGACAAATATTCGAGTTAATGTAGTAACTAAATCTATGTAAATTTACATATCTAATTCATTTGTGGCCCAGCGACAACAGCTCAACCACCAAGTTTCTGAAAATACGGTATACCATACTACTGACCACTAAAAACGTTGTCTGTTATTGTTAAATAACGTTAAATAGCGTGTAGAACTCGCTTCCAAAAGCTACGTTTAGCACGCTTTAGCAGATGCAGATATAAATTCTGCACAGTAAGAATCGATAATGCTTCGTAATTTAATAACTCCATACTAGCTGACAAAGATTCGAGTTAATGCAGTAACTAAACCTATGTAAATTTACACATCTAATTCATTTGTGGCCCAGCGACAACAGCTCAACCACCAAGATTCTGAAAATACGGTTTACCATACTACTGACCACTAAGAACGTTGTCTGTTATTGTTAACAAACGTTAAATAGCGAGTAGAAACTCGCTTCTAAAAGCAACGTTTAGCACGCTTTAGCAGATGTAGATATAAATTCTGCACAGTAAGAATCGATAATGCTTCGTAATTTAATAACTCCATACTAGCTGACAAAGATTCGAGTTAATGTAGTAACTAAATCTATGTAAATTTACATATCTAACTCATTTGTGGCCCAGCAACTACAGCGCAACGACAAAGTTTCTGAAAATACGGTATACCATACTACTGACCACTAAGAATGTTGTCTGTTATTGTTAAATAACGTTAAATAGCGAGTAGAACTCGCTTCTAAAAGCAACGTTTAGCACGCTTTAGCAGATGTAGATATAAATTCTGCACAGTAAGAATCGATAATACTTCGTAATTTAATAACTCCATACTAGCTGACAAAGTTTCGAGTTAATGCAGTAACTAAATCTATGTAAATTTACATATCTAATTCATTTGTGGCCCAGCGACTACAGCGCAACGACAAAGTTCTAAAAATACGGTATACCATACTCCTGACCACTAAGAACGTTGCCTGTTATTGTTAAATAGTGTTAAATAGCGAGTAGAACTCGCTTCTAAAAGTAACGTTTAGCACGCCTTAGCAGATGTAGATATAAATTCTGCACAGTAAGAATTGATATAGCGAGTAGAACTCGCTTCTAAAGGAACGTTTAGCACGCTTTAGCAGATGTAGATATAAATTCTGCACAGTAAGAATCGATAATGCTTCGTAATTTAATAACTCCGTACTAGCTGACAAAGATTCGAGTTAAAGCAGTAACTAAACCTATGTAAATTTTCACATCTAATTCATTTGTGGCCCAGCGACAACAGCTCCAACGACTAAGCATCTGAAAATACGATATATCATACTACTGACCACTAAGAACGTTGCCTGTTATTGTTAAATAACGTTAAATAGCGAGTAGAACTCACTTCTAAAAGCAGCGTTTAGCACGCTTTAGCAGATTTGGATATAAATCCTGTACAGTAAGAATCGATAATGCTTCGTAATTTATTAATCCATACTAGCTGACAAAGTTTCGAGTTAATGCAGTAAGCTAACGTTTAGCACGCTTTAGCAGATGTAGATATAAATTCTGCACAGTAAGAATCGATAATGCTTCGTAATTTAATAACTCCATACTAGCTGACAAAGATTCGAGTTAATGCAGTAACTAAACCTATGTAAATTTACACATCTAATTCATTTGTGGCCCAGCGACAACATCTCAACGACCAAGTTTCTGAAAATACGGTTTACCATACTACTGACCACTAAGAACCTTGTCTGTTATTGTTAATAACGTTAAATAGCGAGTAGAACTCGCTTCTAAAAGCAACGTTTAGCACGCTTTAGCAGATGTAGATATAAATTCTGCACAGTAAGAATCGATAATGCTTCGTAATTTAATAACTCCATACTAGCTGACAAAGATTCGAGTTAATGCAGTAACTAAACCTATGTAAATTTACACATCTATTTCATTTGTGGCCCAGCGACAACAGTTCAACGACAAAGTTTCTGAAAATACGGTATACCATACTACTGACCACTAGAACGTTGTCTGTTATTGTTAAATAACGTAAGAATCGATATAGCGAGTAGAACTCGCTTCTAAAAGCAACGTTTAGCACGCTTTAGCAGATGTAGATATAAATTCTGCACAGTAAGAATCGATAATGCTTCGTAATTTAATAACTCCATACTAGCTGACAAAGATTCGAGTTAAAGCAGTAACTAACCTATGTAAATTTACACATTTAATTCATTTGTGGCCCAGCGAAAACAGCTCAACGAATAAGTTTCTGAAAATACGGTATATCATACTACTGAACACTATGAACATTGCCTGTTATTGTTAAATAACGTTAAATAGCGAGTAGAACTCACTTCTAAAAGCAGCGTTTAGCACGCTTTAGCAGAGTTAGATATAAATTCTGCACAGTAGAATCGATAATGCTTCGTAATTTAATAACTCCATACTAGCTGACAAAGATTCGAGTTAATGTAGTAACTAAATCTATGTAAATTTACATATCTAATTCATTTGTGGCCCAGCAACTACAGCGCAACGACAAAGTTTCTGAAAATACGGTATACCCATACTACTGACCACTAAGAACGTTGTCTGTTATTGTTAAATAACGTTAAATAGCGAGTAGAAACTCGCTTCTAAAAGCAACGTTTAGCACGCTTTAGCAGATGTAGATATAAATTCTGCACAGTAAGAATCGATAATACTTCGTAATTTAATAACTCCATACTATCTGACAAAGTTTCGAGTTAATGCAGTAACTAAATCTATGTAAATTTACATATCTAATTCATTTGTGGCCCAGCGACTACAGCGCAACGACAAAGTTTCTGAAATACGGTATACCATACTACTGACCACTAAGAACGTTGCCTGTTATTGTTAAATAGCGTTAAATAGCGAGTAGAACTCGCTTCTAAAAGCAACGTTTAGCACGCCTTAGCAGATGTAGATATAAATTCTGCACAGTAAGAATTGATATAGCGAGTAGAACTCGCTTCTAAAAGGAACGTTTAGCACGCTTTAGCAGATGTAGATATAAATTCTGCACAGTAAGAATCGATAATGCTTCGTAATTTAATAACTCTATACTAGCTGACAAAGATTCGAGTTAAAGCAGTAACTAAACCTATGTAAATTTACACATCTAATTCATTTGTGGCCCAGCGACAACAGCTCAACGACTAAGCATCTGAAAATACGATATATCATACTACTGACCACTAAGAACGTCGCCTGTTATTGTTAAATAACGTTAAATAGCGAGTAGAACTCGCTTCTAAAAGCAGCGTTTAGCACGCTTAGCAGATTTGGATATAAATCCTGTACAGTAAGAATCGATAATGCTTCGTAATTTATTAATCCATACTAGCTGACAAAGTTTCGAGTTAATGCAGTAAGTAATTTATTGTAAATTTACGTATCCAATTTATTCGTGGCCCAGCGACTACAGCGCAACGACAAAGTTTCTTGAAAACACGGTATATCATAGAACTGACCACTAAGAACGTTGTCTGTTCATGTTAAATAACGTTAAATAGCCAGTAGAACTCGCTTCTAAAAGCAACGTTTAGCACGCTTTAGCAGATTTAGATATAACTTCTGCACAGTAAGAATCTATAATGCTTCGTAACTTAATAACGCCATACTAGATGACAAAGATTCGAGTTAATGCAGTAACTAAATCTATGTAAATTTACATATCTAATTCATTTGTGGCCAGCGACTACAGCGCAACGACAAATTTTCTGAAATACGGTATAGCATACTACTGACCACTAAGAACGTTGCCTGTTATTGTTAAATAGCGTTAAATAGCGAGTAGAACTCGCTTCTAAAAGGAACGTTTTAGCACGCTTTAGAAGATGTAGATATAATATCTGCACAGTAAGAATCGATATAGCGAGTAGAACTCGCTTCTAAAAGCAACGTTTAGCACGCTTTAGCAGATGTAGACATAAATAAAGCACAGTAAGAATCGATAATGCTTCGTAATTTAATAACTCCATACTAGCTGACAAAGATTCGAGTTAATGCAGTAGCTAAACCTACGTAAATTTACACATCTAATTCATTTGTGCCCAGCGACAACAGCTCAACGACCAAGTTTCTGAAAATACGGTTTACCATACTACTGACCACTAAGAACGTTGTCTGTTATTGTTAAATAACGTAAATAGCGAGTAGAACTCGCTTCTAAAAGCAACGTTTATCACGCTTTAGCAGATTTTAGATATAAATTCTGCACAGTAAGAATCGATAATGCTTCGTAATTTAATAACTCCATACTAGCTGACAGAGATTCGAGTTAATGTAGTAACTAAACCTATGTAAATTTTAGCACGCTTTAGCAGATTTAGATATAAATTCTGCACAGTAAGAATCGATAATGCTTCGTAATTTAATAAACTCCATACTAGCTGACAAAGATTCGAGTTAATGTAGTAACTAAACCTATGTAAATTTTAGCACTCTTTGGCAAATTTAGATATAAATTCTGCACAGTAAGAATCGATAATGCTTTATAATTTAATAACTCCATTCTAGCTGACAAAGTTTCGAGTTAATGTTGTAAATAACCCTATGTAAATTTTACACCTCTAATTCAATTGTGGCCCAGCGACAACAGCGCAACGAACAAGTTTTTGAAAATACGGTATATCATACTACTGACCACTAAGAACGTTGCCTGTTATTGTTAAATATTGTTAAATAGCGAGTAGAATTCGTTTCTAAAGCAACGATTGCACGCTTTAGCAGATTTAGATATAAATTCTGCTCAGTAAGAATCGATAATGCTTCGTAATTTAATAACTTCATACTAGCTGACAAAGGTTCGAGTTAATGCAGTAACTAAACCTATTGTAAATTTACACATCTAATTCATTTGTGGCCCAGCGACAACAGCTCAACGACCAAGTTTCTCAAAATAGGGTATACCATACTACTGACCACTAAGAACGTTGTCTGTTATTCTTAAATAACGTTAAATAGCGAGTAGAACTCGCTTCTAAAAGCAACGTTTAACACGCTTTAGCAGCTGTAGATATAAATTCTGCACAGTAAGAATCGATATAGCGAGTAGAACTCGCTTCTAAAAGCAACGTTTAGCACGCTTTAGCAGATGTAGCTATAAATTCTGCACAGTAAGAATCGATAATGCTTCGTATTTAATAACTCCATACTAGCTGACAAAGATTCGAGTTAATGCAGTAACTAAACCTATGTAAATTTACACATCTAATTCATTTGTGGACCAGCGACAACAGCACAACGACCAAGTTTCTGAAAATACGGTATATCATACTACTGAACACTAAGAACGTTGCATGTTATTGTTAAATAACGTTAAATAGCGAGTAGAACTCGCTTCTAAAAGCAGCGTTTAGCACGCTTTAGCAGATTTAGATATAAATTCTGCACAGTAAGAATCGATAATGCTTCGTAATTTAATAACTCCATACTAGCTGACAAAGATTCGAGTTAATGCAGTAACTAAACCTATGTAAATTTACACATCTAATTCATTTGTGGCCCAGCGACAACAGCTCACCGACCAAGTTTCTGAAAATACGGTATACCATACTACTGACCACTAAGAACGTTGTCTGTTATTGTTAAATAACGTTAAATAGCGAGTAGAACTCGCTTCTAAAAGCAACGTTTAGCACGCTTTAGAAGATGTAGATATAAATTCTGCACAGTAAGAATCGATAATACTTCGTAATTTAATAACTCCATACTAGCTGACAAAGTTTCGAGTTAATGCAGTAACTAAATCTATGTAAATTTACATATCTAATTCATTTGTGGCCCAGCGACTACAGCGCAACGACAAAGTTTCTGAAAATACGGTATACCATACTACTGACCACTAAGAACGTTGCCTGTTATTGTTAAATAACGTTAAATAGCGAGTAGAACTAGCTTCTAAAAGCAACGTTTAGCACGCTTTAGCAGATGTAGATATAAATTCTGCACAGTAAGAATCGATAATGTTTCGTAATTTAATAACTCCATACTAGCTGACAAAGATTCGAGTTAAAGCAGTAACTAAACCTATGTAAATTTACACATTTAATTCATTTGTGGCCCAGCGACAACAGCTCAACGACTAAGTTTCTGAAAATACGGTATATCATACTACTGAACACTATGAACGTTGCCTGTTATTGTTAAATAACGTTAAATAGCGAGTAGAACTCGCTTCTAAAAGCAGCGTTTAGCACGCTTTAGCAGATTTAGATATAAATTCTGCACAGTAAGAATCGATAATGCTTCGTAGTTTAATAACTCCATACTAGCTGACAAAGATTCGAGTTAATGTAGTAACTAAATCTATGTAAATTTACATATCTAATTCATTTGTGGCCCAGCGACTACAGCGCAACGACAAAGTTTCTGAAAATACGGTATACCATACTACTGACCACTAAGAACGTTGTCTGTTATTGTTAAATAACGTTAAATAGCGAGTAGAACTCGCTTCTAAAAGCAACGTTTAGCACGCTTTAGCAGATGTAGATATAAATTCTGCACAGTAAGAATCGATAATACTTCGTAATTTATTAATCCATACTAGCTGACAAAGATTCGAGTTAAAGCAGTAACTAAACCTATGTAAATTTACATATCTAATTCATTTGTGGCCCAGCGACAACAGCTCAATGACTAAGCATGTGAAAATACGATATATCATACTACTGACCACTAAGAACGTTGCCTGTTATTGTTAAATAACGTTAAATAGCGAGTAGAACTCGCTTCTAAAAGCAGCGTTTAGCAGGCTTTAGCAGATTTGGATATAAATCCTGTACAGTAAGAATCGATAATGCTTCGTAATTTATTAATCCATACTAGCTGACAAAGTTTCGAGTTAATGCAGTAAGTAATTTATTGTAAATTTACGTATCCAATTTATTCTTGGCCCAGCGACTACAGCGCACCGACAAAGTTTCTGAAAACACGGTATATCATAATACTGACCACTAAGAACGTTGTCTGTTATTGTTAAATAACGTTAAATAGCCAGTAGAACTCGCTTCTAAAAGCAACGTTTAGCAAGCTTTAGCAGATTTAGATATAACTTCTGCACAGTAAGAATCTATAATGCTTCGTAACTAAATAACGCCATACTAGCTGACAAGGATTCGAGTTAATGCAGTAACTAAACCTATGTAAATTTACATATCTAATTCATTTGTGGCCCAGCGACTACAGCGCAACGACAAAGTTTCTGAAAATACGGTATACCATACTACTGACCACTAAGAACGTTGTCTGTTATTGTTAAATAACGTTAAATAGCGAGTAGAACTCGCTTCTAAAAGCAACGTTTAGCAACCTTTAGCAGATTTAGATATAACTTCTGCACAGTAAGAATCTATAATGCTTCGTAACTTAATAACGCCATACTAGCTGACAAAGGTTCGAGTTAATGCAGTAACTAAACCTATGTAAATTTACACATCTAATTCATTTGTGGCCCAGCGACAACAGCTCAACGACCAAGTTTCTGAAAATAGGGTATATCATACTACTGACCACTAAGAACGTTGTCTGTTATTCTTAAATAACGTTAAATAGCGAGTAGAACTCGCTTCTAAAAGCAACGTTTAGCACGCTTTAGCAGATGTAGATATAAATTCTGCACAGTAAGAATCGATATAGCGAGTAGAACTCGCTTCTAAAAGCAACGTTTAGCACGCTTTAGCAGATGTAGATATAAATTCTGCACAGTAAGAATCGATAGTGCTTCGTAATTTGATAACTCCATACTAGCTGACAAAGATTCGAGTTAAAGCAGTAACTAAACCTATGTAAATTTACACATCTAATTCATTTGTGGCCCAGCGACAACAGCTCAACGACTAAGTTTCTGAAAATACGGTATATCATACTACTGACCACTAAGAACGTTGCCTGTTATTGTTAAATAACGTTAAATAGCGAGTAGAACTCGCTTCTAAAAGCAGCGTTTAGCACGCTTTAGCAGATTTGGATATAAATCCTGCACAGTAAGAATCGATAATGCTTCGTAATTTATTAATCCATACTAGATGACAAAGTTACGAGTTAATGCAGTAACTAAATCTATGTAAATTTACATATCTAATTCATTTGTGGCCCAGCGACTACAGCGCAACGACAAAGTTTCTGAAAATACGGTATACCATACTACTGACCACTAAGAACGTTGTCTGTTATTGTTAAATAACGTTAAATAGCGAGTAGAACTCGCTTCTAAAAGCAACGTTTAGCACGCTTTAGCAGATTTAGATATAAATTCTGCACAGTAAGAATCGATAATGCTTCGTAATTTAATAACTCCATACTAGCTGACAAAGATTCGAGTTAATGTAGTAACTAAATCTATGTAAATTTACATATCTAAATCATTTGTGGCCCAGCGACAACAGCTCAACCACCAAGTTTCTGAAAATACGGTATACCATACTACTGACCACTAAGAACGTTGTCTGTTATTGTTAAACAACGATAAATAGCGTGTAGAACTCGCTTCCAAAAGCTACGTTTAGCACGCTTTAGCAGATGTAGATATAAATTCTGCACAGTAAGAATCGATAATGCTTCGTAATTTAATAACTCCATACTAGATGACAAAGGTTCGAGTTAATGCAGTAACTAAACCTATGTAAAATTACACATCTAATTCATTTGTGGCCCAGCGACAACAGCTCAACCACCAAGTTTCTGAAAATACGGTTTACCATACTACTGACCACTAAGAACGTTGCCTGTTATTGTTAAATAGCGTTAAATAGCGAGTAGAACTCGCTTCTAAAAGCAACTTTTAGCACGCTTTAGCAGATGTAGCTATAAATTCTGCACAGTAAGAATCGATAATGCTTTGTAATTTAATAACTCCATACTAGCTGACAAAGATTCGAGTTAATGCAGTAACTAAACCTATGCAAATTTACACATCTAATTCATTTGTGGCCCAGCGACAACAGCACAACGACCAAGTTTCTGAAAATACGGTATAGCATACTACTGAACATTAAGAACGTTGCATGTTATTGTTAAATAACGTTAAATAGCGAGTAGAACTCGCTTCTAAAAGCAGCGTTTAGCACGCTTTAGCAGATTTAGATATAAATTCTGCACAGTAAGAATCGATAATGCTTCGTAATTTAATAACTCCTAACTAACTGACAAAGATTCGAGTTAATGCAGTAATTAAACCTATGTAAATTTACACATCTAATTCATTTGTGGCACAGCGACAACAGCACAACGACCAAGTTTCTGAAAATACGGTATATCATACTAGTGAACACAATGAACGTTGCCTGTTATTGTTAAATAACGTTAAATAGCGAGTAGAACTCGCTTCTAAACGCAGCGTTTAGCACGCTTTAGCAGATGTAGATATAAATTCTGCACAGTAAGAATCGATAATGCTTCGTAATTTAATAACTCCATACTAGCTGACAAAGTTTCGAGTTAATGCAGTAACTAAATCTATGTAAATTTACATATCTAATTCATTTGTGGCCCAGCGACTACAGCGCAACGACAAAGTTTCTGAAAATACGGTATACCATACTACTGACCACTAAGAACGTTGCCTGTTATTGTTAAATAGCGTTAAATAGCGAGTAGAACTCGTTTCTAAAAGCAACGTTTAGCACGCTTTAGCAGATGTAGATATAAATTCTGCACAGTAAGAATCGATAATGCTTCGTAATTTAATAACTCCATACTAGCTAACAAAGATTCGAGTTAAAGCAGTAACTAAACCTATGTAAATTTACATATCTAATTCATTTGTGGCCCAGCGACAACAGCTCAACGACTAAGCATCTGAAAATACGATATATCATACTACTGACCACTAAGAACGTTGCCTGTTATTGTTAAATAACGTTAAATAGCGAGTAGAACTCGCTTCTAAAAGCAGCGTTTAGCACGCTTTAGCAGATTTGGATATAAATCCTGTACAGTAAGAATCGATAATGCTTCGTAATTTATTAATCCATACTAGCTGACAAAGTTTCGAGTTAATGCAGTAAGTAATTTATTGTAAATTTACGTATCCAATTTATTCGTGGCCCAGCGACTACAGCGCAACGACAAAGTTTCTGAAAACACGGTATATCATAATGCTGACCACTAACAACGTTGTCTGTTATTGTTAAATAACGTTAAATAGCCAGTAGAACTCGCTTCTAAAAGCAACGTTTAGCACGCTTTAGCAGATTTAGATATAACTTCTGCACAGTAAGAATCTATAATGCTTCGTAACTTAATAACGCCATACTAGCTGACAAAGATTCGAGTTAATGCAGTAACTAAATCTATGTAAATTTACATATCTAATTCATTTGTGGCCCAGCGACTACAGCGCAACGACAAAGTTTCTGAAAATACGGTATACCATACTACTGACCACTAAAAACGTTGCCTGTTATTGTTAAATAGCGTTAAATAGCGAGTAGAACTCGCTTCTAAAAGCAACGTTTAGCACGCTTTAGCAGATGTAGATATAAATTCTGCACAGTAAGAATCGATATAGCGAGTAGAACTCGCTTCTAAAAGCAACGTTTAGCACGCTTTAGCAGATGTAGATATAAATTCTGCACGGTAAGAATCGATAATGCTTCGTAATTTAATAACTCCATACTAGCTGACAAAGATTCGAGTTAATGCAGTAACTAAACCTATGTAAATTTACACATCTAATTCATTTGTGGCCCAGCGACAACAGCTCAACGACCAAGTTTCTGAAAATACGGTTTACCATACTACTGACCACTAAGAACGTTGTCTGTTATTGTTAAATAACGTTAAATAGCGAGTAGAACTCGCTTCTAAAAGCAACGTTTAGCACGCTTTAGCAGATGTAGATATAAATTCTGCACAGTAAGAATCGATAATGCTTCGTAATTTAATAACTCCATACTAGCTGACAAAGATTCGAGTTAATGCAGTAACTAAACCTATGTAAATTTACACATCTAATTTATTTGTGGCCCAGCGACAACAGTTCAACCACCAAGTTTCTGAAAATACGGTTTACCATACTACTGACCACTAAGAACGTTGTCTGTTATTGATAACAAACGTTAAATAGCGAGTAGAACTCGCTTCTAAAAGCAACGTTTAGCACGCTTTAGCAGATGTAGATATAAATTCTGCACAGTAAGAATCGATAATGCTTCGTAATTTAATAACTCCATACTAGCTGACAAAGATTCGAGTTAATGCAGTAACTAAACCTATGTAAATTTACACATCTAATTCATTTGTGGCCCAGCGACAACAGCTCAACGACCAAGTTTCTGAAAATACGGTTTACCATACTACTGACCACTAAGAACGTTGTCTGTTATTGTTAAATAACGTTAAATAGCGAGTAGAACTCGCTTCTAAAAGCAACGTTTAGCACGCTTTAGCAGATTTAGAAATAAATTCTGCACAGTAAGAATCGATAATGCTTCGTAATTTAATAACTCCATACTAGCTGACAAAGATTCGAGTTAATGTAGTAATTAACCTATGTAAATTTTAGCACGCTTTAGCAGATTTAGATATAAATTCTGCACAGTAAGAATCGATAATGCTTCGTAATTTAATAGCTCCATACTAACTGACAAAGATTCGAGTTAATGTAGTAACTAAACCTATGTAAATTTTAGCACGCTTTAGCAGATTTAGATATAAATTCTGCACAGTAAGAATCGATAATGCTTTATAATTTAATAACTCCATTCTAGCTGACAAAGTTTCGAGTTAATGTAGTAAATAACCCTATGTAAATTTACACCTCTAATTCAATTGTGGCCCAGCGACAACAGCGCAACGAACAAGTTTTTGAAAATACGGTATATCATATTACTGACCACTAAGAACGTTGCCTGTTATTGTTAAATATTGTTAAATAGCGAGTAGAATTCGTTTTTAAAAGCAACGATTTGCACGCTTTAGCAGATTTAGATATAAATTCTGCACAGTAAGAATCGATAATGCTTCGTAATTTAATAACTTCATACTAGCTGACAAAGGTTCGAGTTAATGCAGTAACTAAACCTATGTAAATTTACACATATAATTCTTTTGTGGCCCAGCGACAACAGCTCAACGACCAAGTTTCTGAAAATAGGGTATACCATACTACTGACCACTAAGAACGTTGTCTGTTATTCTTAAATAACGTTAAATAGCGAGTAGAACTCGCTTCTAAAAGCAACGTTTAACACGCTTTAGCAGCTGTAGATATAAATTCTGCACAGTAAGAATCGATATAGCGAGTAGAACTCGCTTCTAAAAGCAACGTTTAGCACGCTTTAGCAGATGTAGCTATAAATTCTGCACAGTAAGAATCGATAATGCTTCGTAATTTAATAACTCCATACTAGCTGACAAAGATTCGAGTTAATGCAGTAACTAAACCTATGTAAATTTACACATCTAATTCATTTGTGGACCAGCGACAACAGCACAACGACCAAGTTTCTGAAAATACGGTATATCATACTACTGAACACTAAGAACGTTGCATGTTATTGTTAAATAACGTTAAATAGCGAGTAGAACTCGCTTCTAAAAGCAGCGTTTAGCACGCTTTAGCAGATTTAGATATAAATTCTGCACAGTAAGAATCGATAATGCTTCGTAATTTAATAACTCCATACTAGCTGACAAAGATTCGAGTTAATGCAGTAACTAAACCTATGTAAATTTACACATCTAATTCATTTGTGGCCCAGCGACAACAGCTCACCGACCAAGTTTCTGAAAATACGGTATACCATACTACTGACCACTAAGAACGTTGTCTGTTATTGTTAAATAACGTTAAATAGCGAGTAGAACTCGCTTCTAAAAGCAACGTTTAGCACGCTTTAGAAGATGTAGATATAAATTCTGCACAGTAAGAATCGATAATACTTCGTAATTTAATAACTCCATACTAGCTGACAAAGTTTCGAGTTAATGCAGTAACTAAATCTATGTAAATTTACATATCTAATTCATTTGTGGCCCAGCGACTACAGCGCAACGACAAAGTTTCTGAAAATACGGTATACCATACTACTGACCACTAAGAACGTTGCCTGTTATTGTTAAATAACGTTAAATAGCGAGTAGAACTAGCTTCTAAAAGCAACGTTTAGCACGCTTTAGCAGATGTAGATATAAATTCTGCACAGTAAGAATCGATAATGTTTCGTAATTTAATAACTCCATACTAGCTGACAAAGATTCGAGTTAAAGCAGTAACTAAACCTATGTAAATTTACACATTTAATTCATTTGTGGCCCAGCGACAACAGCTCAACGACTAAGTTTCTGAAAATACGGTATATCATACTACTGAACACTATGAACGTTGCCTGTTATTGTTAAATAACGTTAAATAGCGAGTAGAACTCGCTTCTAAAAGCAGCGTTTAGCACGCTTTAGCAGATTTAGATATAAATTCTGCACAGTAAGAATCGATAATGCTTCGTAGTTTAATAACTCCATACTAGCTGACAAAGATTCGAGTTAATGTAGTAACTAAATCTATGTAAATTTACATATCTAATTCATTTGTGGCCCAGCGACTACAGCGCAACGACAAAGTTTCTGAAAATACGGTATACCATACTACTGACCACTAAGAACGTTGTCTGTTATTGTTAAATAACGTTAAATAGCGAGTAGAACTCGCTTCTAAAAGCAACGTTTAGCACGCTTTAGCAGATGTAGATATAAATTCTGCACAGTAAGAATCGATAATACTTCGTAATTTATTAATCCATACTAGCTGACAAAGATTCGAGTTAAAGCAGTAACTAAACCTATGTAAATTTACATATCTAATTCATTTGTGGCCCAGCGACAACAGCTCAATGACTAAGCATGTGAAAATACGATATATCATACTACTGACCACTAAGAACGTTGCCTGTTATTGTTAAATAACGTTAAATAGCGAGTAGAACTCGCTTCTAAAAGCAGCGTTTAGCAGGCTTTAGCAGATTTGGATATAAATCCTGTACAGTAAGAATCGATAATGCTTCGTAATTTATTAATCCATACTAGCTGACAAAGTTTCGAGTTAATGCAGTAAGTAATTTATTGTAAATTTACGTATCCAATTTATTCTTGGCCCAGCGACTACAGCGCACCGACAAAGTTTCTGAAAACACGGTATATCATAATACTGACCACTAAGAACGTTGTCTGTTATTGTTAAATAACGTTAAATAGCCAGTAGAACTCGCTTCTAAAAGCAACGTTTAGCAAGCTTTAGCAGATTTAGATATAACTTCTGCACAGTAAGAATCTATAATGCTTCGTAACTAAATAACGCCATACTAGCTGACAAGGATTCGAGTTAATGCAGTAACTAAACCTATGTAAATTTACACATCTAATTCATTTGTGGCCCAGCGACAACAGCACAACGACCAAGTTTCTGAAAATAGGGTATACCATACTACTGACCACTAAGAACGTTGTCTGTTATTGTTAAATAACGTTAAATAGCCAGTAGAACTCGCTTCTAAAAGCAACGTTTAGCAACCTTTAGCAGATTTAGATATAACTTCTGCACAGTAAGAATCTATAATGCTTCGTAACTTAATAACGCCATACTAGCTGACAAAGGTTCGAGTTAATGCAGTAACTAAACCTATGTAAATTTACACATCTAATTCATTTGTGGCCCAGCGACAACAGCTCAACGACCAAGTTTCTGAAAATAGGGTATACCATACTACTGACCACTAAGAACGTTGTCTGTTATTCTTAAATAACGTTAAATAGCGAGTAGAACTCGCTTCTAAAAGCAACGTTTAGCACGTTTTAGCAGATGTAGATATAAATTCTGCACAGTAAGAATCGATATAGCGAGTAGAACTCGCTTCTAAAAGCAACGTTTAGCACGCTTTAGCAGATGTAGCTATAAATTCTGCACAGTAAGAATCGATAATGCTTCGTAATTTAATAACTCCATACCAGCTGACAAAGATTCGAGTTAATACAGTAACTAAACCAATGTAAATTTACACATCTAATTCATTTGTGGCCCAGCGACAACAGCACAACGACCAAGTTTCTGAAAATACGGTATATCATACTACTGAACACTAACAACGTTGCAGGTTATTGTTAAATAGCGTTAAATAGCGAGTAGAACTCGCTTCTAAAAGCAACGTTTAGCACGCTTTAGCAGATGTAGATATAAATTCTGCACAGTAAGAATCGATATAGCGAGTAGAACTCGCTTCTAAAAGCAACGTTTAGCACGCTTTAGCAGATGTAGATATAAATTCTGCACAGTAAGAATCGATAGTGCTTCGTAATTTGATAACTCCATACTAGCTGACAAAGATTCGAGTTAAAGCAGTAACTAAACCTATGTAAATTTACACATCTAATTCATTTGTGGCCCAGCGACAACAGCTCAACGACTAAGTTTCTGAAAATACGGTATATCATACTACTGACCACTAAGAACGTTGCCTGTTATTGTTAAATAACGTTAAATAGCGAGTAGAACTCGCTTCTAAAAGCAGCGTTTAGCACGCTTTAGCAGATTTGGATATAAATCCTGCACAGTAAGAATCGATAATGCTTCGTAATTTATTAATCCATACTAGATGACAAAGTTACGAGTTAATGCAGTAACTAAATCTATGTAAATTTACATATCTAATTCATTTGTGGCCCAGCGACTACAGCGCAACGACAAAGTTTCTGAAAATACGGTATACCATACTACTGACCACTAAGAACGTTGTCTGTTATTGTTAAATAACGTTAAATAGCGAGTAGAACTCGCTTCTAAAAGCAACGTTTAGCAACCTTTAGCAGATTTAGATATAACTTCTGCACAGTAAGAATCTATAATGCTTCGTAACTTAATAACGCCATACTAGCTGACAAAGGTTCGAGTTAATGCAGTAACTAAACCTATGTAAATTTACACATCTAATTCATTTGTGGCCCAGCGACAACAGCTCAACGACCAAGTTTCTGAAAATAGGGTATATCATACTACTGACCACTAAGAACGTTGTCTGTTATTCTTAAATAACGTTAAATAGCGAGTAGAACTCGCTTCTAAAAGCAACGTTTAGCACGCTTTAGCAGATGTAGATATAAATTCTGCACAGTAAGAATCGATATAGCGAGTAGAACTCGCTTCTAAAAGCAACGTTTAGCACGCTTTAGCAGATGTAGATATAAATTCTGCACAGTAAGAATCGATAGTGCTTCGTAATTTGATAACTCCATACTAGCTGACAAAGATTCGAGTTAAAGCAGTAACTAAACCTATGTAAATTTACACATCTAATTCATTTGTGGCCCAGCGACAACAGCTCAACGACTAAGTTTCTGAAAATACGGTATATCATACTACTGACCACTAAGAACGTTGCCTGTTATTGTTAAATAACGTTAAATAGCGAGTAGAACTCGCTTCTAAAAGCAGCGTTTAGCACGCTTTAGCAGATTTGGATATAAATCCTGCACAGTAAGAATCGATAATGCTTCGTAATTTATTAATCCATACTAGATGACAAAGTTACGAGTTAATGCAGTAACTAAATCTATGTAAATTTACATATCTAATTCATTTGTGGCCCAGCGACTACAGCGCAACGACAAAGTTTCTGAAAATACGGTATACCATACTACTGACCACTAAGAACGTTGTCTGTTATTGTTAAATAACGTTAAATAGCGAGTAGAACTCGCTTCTAAAAGCAACGTTTAGCACGCTTTAGCAGATTTAGATATAAATTCTGCACAGTAAGAATCGATAATGCTTCGTAATTTAATAACTCCATACTAGCTGACAAAGATTCGAGTTAATGTAGTAACTAAATCTATGTAAATTTACATATCTAAATCATTTGTGGCCCAGCGACAACAGCTCAACCACCAAGTTTCTGAAAATACGGTATACCATACTACTGACCACTAAGAACGTTGTCTGTTATTGTTAAACAACGATAAATAGCGTGTAGAACTCGCTTCCAAAAGCTACGTTTAGCACGCTTTAGCAGATGTAGATATAAATTCTGCACAGTAAGAATCGATAATGCTTCGTAATTTAATAACTCCATACTAGATGACAAAGGTTCGAGTTAATGCAGTAACTAAACCTATGTAAAATTACACATCTAATTCATTTGTGGCCCAGCGACAACAGCTCAACCACCAAGTTTCTGAAAATACGGTTTACCATACTACTGACCACTAAGAACGTTGCCTGTTATTGTTAAATAGCGTTAAATAGCGAGTAGAACTCGCTTCTAAAAGCAACTTTTAGCACGCTTTAGCAGATGTAGCTATAAATTCTGCACAGTAAGAATCGATAATGCTTTGTAATTTAATAACTCCATACTAGCTGACAAAGATTCGAGTTAATGCAGTAACTAAACCTATGCAAATTTACACATCTAATTCATTTGTGGCCCAGCGACAACAGCACAACGACCAAGTTTCTGAAAATACGGTATAGCATACTACTGAACATTAAGAACGTTGCATGTTATTGTTAAATAACGTTAAATAGCGAGTAGAACTCGCTTCTAAAAGCAGCGTTTAGCACGCTTTAGCAGATTTAGATATAAATTCTGCACAGTAAGAATCGATAATGCTTCGTAATTTAATAACTCCTAACTAACTGACAAAGATTCGAGTTAATGCAGTAATTAAACCTATGTAAATTTACACATCTAATTCATTTGTGGCACAGCGACAACAGCACAACGACCAAGTTTCTGAAAATACGGTATATCATACTAGTGAACACAATGAACGTTGCCTGTTATTGTTAAATAACGTTAAATAGCGAGTAGAACTCGCTTCTAAACGCAGCGTTTAGCACGCTTTAGCAGATGTAGATATAAATTCTGCACAGTAAGAATCGATAATGCTTCGTAATTTAATAACTCCATACTAGCTGACAAAGTTTCAAGTTAATGCAGTAACTAAATCTATGTAAATTTACATATCTAATTCATTTGTGGCCCAGCGACTACAGCGCAACGACAAAGTTTCTGAAAATACGGTATACCATACTACTGACCACTAAGAACGTTGCCTGTTATTGTTAAATAGCGTTAAATAGCGAGTAGAACTCGTTTCTAAAAGCAACGTTTAGCACGCTTTAGCAGATGTAGATATAAATTCTGCACAGTAAGAATCGATAATGCTTCGTAATTTAATAACTCCATACTAGCTAACAAAGATTCGAGTTAAAGCAGTAACTAAACCTATGTAAATTTACATATCTAATTCATTTGTGGCCCAGCGACAACAGCTCAACGACTAAGCATCTGAAAATACGATATATCATACTACTGACCACTAAGAACGTTGCCTGTTATTGTTAAATAACGTTAAATAGCGAGTAGAACTCGCTTCTAAAAGCAGCGTTTAGCACGCTTTAGCAGATTTGGATATAAATCCTGTACAGTAAGAATCGATAATGCTTCGTAATTTATTAATCCATACTAGCTGACAAAGTTTCGAGTTAATGCAGTAAGTAATTTATTGTAAATTTACGTATCCAATTTATTCGTGGCCCAGCGACTACAGCGCAACGACAAAGTTTCTGAAAACACGGTATATCATAATGCTGACCACTAACAACGTTGTCTGTTATTGTCAAATAACGTTAAATAGCCAGTAGAACTCGCTTCTAAAAGCAACGTTTAGCACGCTTTAGCAGATTTAGATATAACTTCTGCACAGTAAGAATCTATAATGCTTCGTAACTTAATAACGCCATACTAGCTGACAAAGATTCGAGTTAATGCAGTAACTAAATCTATGTAAATTTACATATCTAATTCATTTGTGGCCCAGCGACTACAGCGCAACGACAAAGTTTCTGAAAATACGGTATACCATACTACTGACAACTAAAAACGTTGCGTGTTATTGTTAAATAGCGTTAAATAGCGAGTAGAACTCGCTTCTAAAAGCAACGTTTAGCACGCTTTAGCAGATGTAGATATAAATTCTGCACAGTAAGAATCGATATAGCGAGTAGAACTCGCTTCTAAAAGCAACGTTTAGCACGCTTTAGCAGATGTAGATATAAATTCTGCACAGTAAGAATCGATAATGCTTCGTAATTTAATAACTCCATACTAGCTGACAAAGATTAGAGTTAATGCAGTAACTAAACCTATGTAAATTTACACATCTAATTCATTTGTGGCCCAGCGACAACAGCTCAACGACCAAGTTTCTGAAAATACGGTTTACCATACTACTGACCACTAAGAACGTTGTCTGTTATTGTTAAATAACGTTAAATAGCGAGTAGAACTCGCTTCTAAAAGCAACGTTTAGCACGCTTTAGCAGATGTAGATATAAATTCTGCACAGTAAGAATCGATAATGCTTCGTAATTTAATAACTCCATACTAGCTGACAAAGATTCGAGTTAATGCAGTAACTAAACCTATGTAAATTTACACATCTAATTTATTTGTGGCCCAGCGACAACAGTTCAACCACCAAGTTTCTGAAAATACGGTTTACCATACTACTGACCACTAAGAACGTTGTCTGTTATTGATAACAAACGTTAAATAGCGAGTAGAACTCGCTTCTAAAAGCAACGTTTAGCACGCTTTAGCAGATGTAGATATAAATTCTGCACAGTAAGAATCGATAATGCTTCGTAATTTAATAACTCCATACTAGCTGACAAAGATTCGAGTTAATGCAGTAACTAAACCTATGTAAATTTACACATCTAATTCATTTGTGGCCCAGCGACAACAGCTCAACGACCAAGTTTCTGAAAATACGGTTTACCATACTACTGACCACTAAGAACGTTGTCTGTTATTGTTAAATAACGTTAAATAGCGAGTAGAACTCGCTTCTAAAAGCAACGTTTAGCACGCTTTAGCAGATTTAGAAATAAATTCTGCACAGTAAGAATCGATAATGCTTCGTAATTTAATAACTCCATACTAGCTGACAAAGATTCGAGTTAATGTAGTAACTAAACCTATGTAAATTTTAGCACGCTTTAGCAGATTTAGATATAAATTCTGCACAGTAAGAATCGATAATGCTTCGTAATTTAATAGCTCCATACTAACTGACAAAGATTCGAGTTAATGTAGTAACTAAACCTATGTAAATTTTAGCACGCTTTAGCAGATTTAGATATAAATTCTGCACAGTAAGAATCGATAATGCTTTATAATTTAATAACTCCATTCTAGCTGACAAAGTTTCGAGTTAATGTAGTAAATAACCCTATGTAAATTTACACCTCTAATTCAATTGTGGCCCAGCGACAACAGCGCAACGAACAAGTTTTTGAAAATACGGTATATCATACTACTGACCACTAAGAACGTTGCCTGTTATTGTTAAATATTATTAAATAGCGAGTAGAATTCGTTTTTAAAAGCAACGATTTGCACGCTTTAGCAGATTTAGATATAAATTCTGCACAGTAAGAATCGATAATGCTTCGTAATTTAATAACTTCATACTAGCTGACAAAGGTTCGAGTTAATGCAGTAACTAAACCTATGTAAATTTACACGTATAATTCTTTTGTGGCCAAGCGACAACAGCTCAACGACCAAGTTTCTGAAAATAGGGTATACCATACTACTGACCACTAAGAACGTTGTCTGTTATTCTTAAATAACGTTAAATAGCGAGTAGAACTCGCTTCTAAAAGCAACGTTTAGCACGCTTTAGCAGATGTAGATATAAATTCTGCACAGTAAGAATCGATATAGCGAGTAGAACTCGCTTCTAAAAGCAACGTTTAGCACGCTTTAGCAGATGTAGCTATAAATTCTGCACAGTAAGAATCGATAATGCTTCGTAATTTAATAACTCCATACTAGCTGACAAAGATTCGAGTTAATGCAGTAACTAAACCTATGTAAATTTACACATCTAATTCATTTGTGGCCCAGCGACAACAGCACAACGACCAAGTTTCTGAAAATACGGTATATCATACTACTGAACACTAAGAACGTTGCATGTTATTGTTAAATAACGTTAAATAGCGAGTAGAACTCGCTTCTAAAAGCAGCGTTTAGCACGCTTTAGCAGATTTAGATATAAATTCTGCACAGTAAGAATCGATAATGCTTCGTAATTTAATAACTCCATACTAGCTGACAAAGATTCGAGTTAATGCAGTAACTAAACCTATGTAAATTTACACATCTAATTCATTTGTGGCCCAGCGACAACAGCTCAACGACCAAGTTTCTCAAAATACGGTATACCATACTACTGACCACTAAGAACGTTGTCTGTTATTGTTAAATAACGTTAAATAGCGAGTAGAACTCGCTTCTAAAAGCAACGTTTAGCACGCTTTAGCAGATGTAGATATAAATTCTGCACAGTAAGAATCGATAATACTTCGTAATTTAATAACTCCATACTAGCTGACAAAGTTTCGAGTTACTGCAGTAACTAAATCTATGTAAATTTACATATCTAATTCATTTGTGGCCCAGCGACTACAGCGCAACGACAAAGTTTCTGAAAATACGGTATACCATACTACTGACCACTAAGAACGTTGCCTGTTATTGTTAAATAGCGTTAAATAGCGAGTAGAACTCGCTTCTAAAAGCAACGTTTAGCACGCTTTAGCAGATGTAGCTATAAATTCTGCACAGTAAGAATCGATAATGCTTTGTAATTTAATAACTCCATACTAGCTGCCAAAGATTCGAGTTAATGCAGTAACTAAACCTATGCAAATTTACACATCTAATTCATTTGTGGCCCAGCGACAACAGCACAACGACCAAGTTTCTGAAAATACGGTATATCATACTACTGAACATTAAGAACGTTGCATGTTATTGTTAAATAACGTTAAATAGCGAGTAGAACTCGCTTCTAAAAGCAGCGTTTAGCACGCTTTAGCAGATTTAGATATAAATTCTGCACAGTAAGAATCGATAATGCTTCGTAATTTAATAACTCCATACTAACTGACAAAGATTCGAGTTAATGCAGTAATTAAACCTATGTAAATTTACACATCTAATTCATTTGTGGCCCAGCGACAACAGCACAACGACCAAGTTTCTGAAAATACGGTATATCATACTAGTGAACACAATGAACGTTGCCTGTTATTGTTAAATAACGTTAAATAGCGAGTAGAACTCGCTTCTAAACGCAGCGTTTAGCACGCTTTAGCAGATGTAGATATAAATTCTGCACAGTAAGAATCGATAATGCTTCGTAATTTAATAACTCCATACTAGCTGACAAAGTTTCGAGTTAATGCAGTAACTAAATCTATGTAAATTTACATATCTAATTCATTTGTGGCCCAGCGACTACAGCGCAACGACAAAGTTTCTGAAAATACGGTATACCATACTACTGACCACTAAGAACGTTGCCTGTTATTGTTAAATAGCGTTCAATAGCGAGTAGAACTCGTTTCTAAAAGCAACGTTTAGCACGCTTTAGCAGATGCAGATATAAATTCTGCACAGTAAGAATCGATAATGCTTCGTAATTTAATAACTCCATACTAGCTGACAAAGATTCGAGTTAAAGCAGTAACTAAACCTATGTAAATTTACACATCTAATTCATTTGTGGCCCAGCGACAACAGCTCAACGACTAAGCATCTGAAAATACGATATATCATACTACTGACCACTAAGAACGTTGCCTGTTATTGTTAAATAACGTTAAATAGCGAGTAGAACTCGCTTCTAAAAGCAGCGTTTAGCACGCTTTAGCAGATTTGGATATAAATCCTGTACAGTAAGAATCGATAATGCTTCGTAATTTATTAATCCATACTAGCTGACAAAGTTTCGAGTTAATGCAGTAAGTAATTTATTGTAAATTTACGTATCCAATTTATTCGTGGCCCAGCGACTACAGCGCAACGACAAAGTTTCTGAAAACACGGTATATCATAATGCTGACCACTAACAACGTTGTCTGTTATTGTTAAATAACGTTAAATAGCCAGTAGAACTCGCTTCTAAAAGCAACGTTTAGCACGCTTTAGCAGATTTAGATATAACTTCTGCACAGTAAGAATCTATAATGCTTCGTAACTTAATAACGCCATACTAGCTGACAAAGATTCGAGTTAATGCAGTAACTAAATCTATGTAAATTTACATATCTAATTCATTTGTGGCCCAGCGACTACAGCGCAACGACAAAGTTTCTGAAAATACGGTATACCATACTACTGACCACTAAAAACGTTGCCTGTTATTGTTAAATAGCGTTAAATAGCGAGTAGAACTCGCTTCTAAAAGCAACGTTTAGCACGCTTTAGCAGATGTAGATATAAATTCTGCACAGTAAGAATCGATATAGCGAGTAGAACTCGCTTCTAAAAGCAACGTTTAGCACGCTTTAGCAGATGTAGATATAAATTCTGCACAGTAAGAATCGATAATGCTTCGTAATTTAATAACTCCATACTAGCTGACAAAGATTCGAGTTAATGCAGTAACTAAACCTATGTAAATTTACACATCTAATTCATTTGTGGCCCAGCGACAACAGCTCAACGACCAAGTTTCTGAAAATACGGTTTACCATACTACTGACCACTAAGAACGTTGTCTGTTATTGTTAGATAACGTTAAATAGCGAGTAGAACTCGCTTCTAAAAGCAACGTTTAGCACGCTTTAGCAGATGTAGATATAAATTCTGCACAGTAAGAATCGATAATGCTTCGTAATTTAATAACTCCATACTAGCTGACAAAGATTCGAGTTAATGCAGTAACTAAACCTATGTAAATTTACACATCTAATTTATTTGTAGCCCAGCGACAACAGTTCAACGACAAAGTTTCTGAAAATACGGTATACCATACTACTGACCACTAAGAACGTTGTCTGTTATTGTTAAATAACGTTAAATAGCGAGTAGAACTTGCTTCTAAAAGCAACGTTTAGCACGCTTCAGCAGATTTAGATATAAATTCTGCACAGTAAGAATCGATAATGCTTTGTAATTTAATAACTCCATACTAGCTGACAAAGATTCGAGTTAATGTAGTAACTAAACCTATGTAAATTTTAGCACGCTTTAGCAGATTTAGATATAAATTCTGCACAGTAAGAATCGATAATGCTTCGTAATTTAATAACTCCATACTAGCTGACAAAGATTCGAGTTAATGTAGTAACTAAACCTATGTAAATTTTAGCACATGTTAGCAGATTTAGATATAAATTCTGCACAGTAAGAATCGATAATGCTTTATAATTTAATAACTCCATTCTAGCTGACAAAGTTTCGAGTTAATGTAGTAAATAACCCTATGTAAATTTACACCTCTAATTCAATTGTGGCCCAGCGACTACAGCGCAACGACAAAGTTTCTGAAAATACGGTATACCATACTACTGACCACTAAGAACGTTGCCTGTAATTGTTAAATAGCGTTAAATAGCGAATAGAACTCGCTTCTAAAAGCAACGTTTAGCACGCTTTAGCAGATGTAGATAAAAATTTTGCACAGTAAGAATCGATATAGCGAGTAGAACTCGCTTCTAAAAGCAACGTTTAGCACGCTTTAGCAGATGTAGATATAAATTCTGCACAGTAAGAATCGATAATGCTTCGTAATTTAATAACTCCATACTAGCTGACAAAGATTCGAGTTAAAGCAGTAACTAAACCTATGTAAATTTACACATTTAATTTATTTGTGGCCCAGCGACAACAGCTCAACGACTAAGTTTCTGAAAATACGGTATATCATACTAGTGAACACTAAGAACGTTGCATGTTATTGTTAAATAACGTTAAATAGCGAGTAGAACTCGCTTCTAAAAGCAGCGTTTAGCACACTTTAGCAGATTTAGATATAAATTCTGCACAGTAAGAATCGATAATGCTTCGTAATTTAATAACTCCATACTAGCTGACAAAGATTCGAGTTAATGTAGTAACTAAACCTATGTAAATTTTAGCACGCGTTAGCAGATTTAGATATAAATTCTGCACAGTAAGAATCGATAATGCTTTATAATTTAATAACTCCATTCTAGCTGACAAAGTTTCGAGTTAATGTAGTAAATAACCCTATGTAAATTTACACCTCTAATTCAATTGTGGCCCAGCGACAACAGCGCAACGAACAAGTTTTTGAAAATACGGTATATCATACTACTGACCACTAAGAACGTTGCCTGTTATTGTTAAATATTGTTAAATAGCGAGTAGAATTCGTTTCTAAAAGCAACGATTTGCACGCTTCAGTAGATTTAGATATAAATTCTGCACAGTAAGAATCCATAATGCTTCGTAATTTAATAACTGCATACTAGCTGACAAAGGTTCGAGTTAATGCAGTAACTAAACCTATGTAAATTTACACATCTAATTCATTTGTGGCCCAGCGACAACAGCTCAACGACCAAGTTTCTGAAAATAGGGTATACCATACTACTGACCACTAAGAACGTTGTCTGTTATTCTTAAATAACGTTAAATAGCGAGTAGAACACGCTTCTAAAAGCAACGTTTAGCACGCTTTAGCAGATGTAGACATAAATTCTGCACAGTAAGAATCGATATAGCGAGTAGAACTCGCTTCTAAAAGCAACGTTTAGCACGCTTTAGCAGATGTAGCTATAAATTCTGCACAGTAAGAATCGATAATGCTTCGTAATTTAATGACTCCATACTAGCTGACAAAGATTCGAGTTAATGCAGTAACTAAACCTATGTAAATTTACACATCTAATTCATTTGTGGCCCAGCGACAACAGCACAACGACCAAGTTTCTGAAAATACGGTATATCATACTACCGAACACTAAGAACGTTGCATGTTATTGTTAAATAACGTTAAATAGCGAGTAGAACTCGCTTCTAAAAGCAGCGTTTAGCACGCTTTAGCAGATTTAGATATAAATTCTGCACAGTAAGAATCGATAATGCTTCGTAATTTAATAACTCCATACTAGCTGACAAAGATTCGAGTTAATGCAGTAACTAAACCTATGTAAATTTACACATCTAATTCATTTGTGGCCCAGCGACAACAGCTCAACGACCAAGTTTCTGAAAATACGGTATACCATACTACTGACCACTAAGAACGTTGTCTGTTATTGTTAAATAACGTTAAATAGCGAGTAGAACTCGCTTCTAAAAGCAACGTTTAGCACGCTTTAGCAGATGTAGATATAAATTCTGCACAGTAAGAATCGATAATACTTCGTAATTTAATAACTCCATACTAGCTGACAAAGTTTCGAGTTAATGCAGAAACTAAATCTATGTAAATTTACATATCTAATTCATTAGTGGCCCAGCGACTACAGCGCAACGACAAAGTTTCTGAAAATACGGTATACCATACTACTGACCACTAAGAACGTTGCCTGTAATTGTTAAATAGCGTTAAATAGCGAGTAGAACTCGCTTCTAAAAGCAACGTTTAGCACGCTTTAGCAGATGTAGATAAAAATTCTGCACAGTAAGAATCGATATAGCGAGTAGAACTCGCTTCTAAAAGCAACGTTTAGCACGCTTTAGCAGATGTAGATATAAATTCTGCACAGTAAGAATCGATAATGCTTCGTAATTTAATAACTCCATACTAGCTGACAAAGATTCGAGTTAAAGCAGTAACTAAACCTATGTAAATTTACACATTTAATTTATTTGTGGCCCAGCGACAACAGCTCAACGACTAAGTTTCTGAAAATACGGTATATCATACTAGTGAACACTATGAACGTTGCCTGTTATTGTTAAATAACGTTAAATAGCGAGTAGAACTCGCTTCTAAAAGCAGCGTTTAGCACGCTTTAGCAGATGTAGATATAAATTCTGCACAGTAAGAATCGATAATGCTTCGTAATTTAATAACTCCATACTAGCTGACAAAGATTCGAGTTAATGTAGTAACTAAATCTATGTAAATTTACATATCTAATTCATTTGTGGCCCAGCGACTACAGCGCAACGACAAAGTTTTTGAAAATACGGTATACCATACTACTGACCACTAAGAACGTTGTCTGTTATTGTTAAATAACGTTAAATAGCGAGTAGAACTCGCTTCTAAAAGCAACGTTTAGCACGCTTTAGCAGATGTAGATATAAATTCTGCACAGTAAGAATCGATAATACTTCGTAATTTAATAACTCCATACTAGCTGACAAAGTTTCGAGTTAATGCAGTAACTAAATCTATGTAAATTTACATATCTCATTCATTTGTGGCCCAGCGACTACAGCGCAACGACAAAGTTTCTGAAAATACGGTATACCATACTACTGACCACTAAGAACGTTGCCTCTTATTGTTAAATAGCGTTAAATAGCGAGTAGAACTCGCTTCTAAAAGCAACGTTTAGCACGCTTTAGCAGATGTAGATATAAATTCTGCACAGTAAGAATTGATATAGCGAGTAGAACTCGCTTCTAAAAGCAACGTTTAGCACGCTTTAGCAGATTTGGATATAAATCCTGTACAGTAAGAATCGATAATGCTTCGTAATTTATTAATCCATACTAGCTGACAAAGTTTCGAGTTAATGCAGTAAGTAATTTATTGTAAATTTACGTATCCAATTTATTCGTGGCCCAGCGACTACAGCGCAACGACAAAGTTTCTGAAAACACGGTATATTATAATACTGACCACTAAGAACGTTGCCTGTTATTGTTAAATAACGTTAAATAGCGAGTAGAACTCGCTTCTAAAAGCAGCGTTTAGCACGCTTTAGCAGATTTGGCTATAAATCCTGTACAGTAAGAATCGATAATGCTTCGTAATTTATTAATCCATACTAGCTGACAAAGTTTCGAGTTAATGCAGTAAGTAATTTATTGTAAATTTACGTATCCAATTTATTTGTGGCCCAGCGACTACAGCGCAACGACAAAGTTTCTGAAAACACGGTATATCATAATACTGACCACTAAGAACGTTGTCTGTTAGTGTTAAATAACGTTAAATAGCCAGTAGAACTCGCTTCTAAAAGCAACGTTTAGCACGCTTTAGCAGATTTAGATATAACTTCTGCACAGTAAGAATCTATAATGCTTCGTAACTTAATAACGCCATACTAGCTGACAAAGATTCGAGTTAATGCAGTAACTAAATCTATGTAAATTTACATATCTAATTCATTTGTGGCCCAGCGACTACAGCGCAACGACAAAGTTTCTGAAATACGGTATACCATACTTCTGACCACTAAGAACGTTTGTCTGTTATTGTTAAATAACGTTAAATAGCGAGTAGAACTCGCTTCTAAAAGCAGCGTTTTAGCACGCTTTAGCAGATTTGGATATAAATCCTGTACAGTAAGAATCGATAATGCTTCGTAATTTATTAATCCATACTAGCTGACAAAGTTTCGAGTTAATGCAGTAAGTAATTTATTGTAAATTTACGTATCCAATTTATTCGTGGCCCAGCGACTACAGCGCAACGACAAAGTTTCTGAAAACACGGTATATCATAATACTGACCACTAAGAACGTTGTCTGTTATTGTTAATAACGTTAAATAGGCCAGTAGAACTCGCTTCTAAAAGCAACGTTTAGCACGCTTTAGCAGATTTAGATATAACTTCTGCACAGTAAGAATCTATAATGCTTCGTAACTTAATAACGTCATACTAGCTGACAAAGATTCGAGTTAATGCAGTAACTAAATCTATGTAAATTTACATATCTAATTCATTTGTGGCCCAGCGACTACAGCGCAACGACAAAGTTTCTGAAAATACGGTATACCATACTACTGACCACTAAGAACGTTGCCTGTTATTGTAAATACCGTTAAATAGCGAGTAGACTCGCTTCTAAAAGCAACGTTTAGCACGCTTTAGCAGATGTAGATATAAATTCTGCACAGTAAGAATTGTTATAGCGAGTAGAACTCGCTTCTAAAAGCAACGTTTAGCACGCTTTAGGCAGATTTGGATATAAATCCTGTACAGTAAGAATCGATAATGCTTCGTAATTTATTAATCCATACTAGCTGACAAAGTTTCGAGTTAATGCAGTAAGTAATTTATTGTAAATTTACGTATCCAATTTATTCGTGGCCCAGCGACTACAGCGCAACGACAAAGTTTCTGAAAACACGGTATATCATAATACTGACCACTAAGAACGTTGCCTGTTATTGTTAAATAACGTTAAATAGCGAGTAGAACTCGCTTCTAAAAGCAGCGTTTAGCACGCTTTAGCAGATTTGGATATAAATCCTGTACAGTAAGAATCGATAATGCTTCGTAATTTATTAATCCATACTAGCTGACAAAGTTTCGAGTTAATGCAGTAAGTAATTTATTGTAAATCTACGTATCCAATTTATTCGTGGCCCAGCGACTACAGCGCAACGACAAAGTTTCTGAAAACACGGTATATCATAATACTGACCATTAAGAACGTTGTCTGTTATTGTTAAATAACGTTAAATAGCCAGTAGAACTCGCTTCTAAAAGCAACGTTTAGCACGCTTTAGCAGATTTAGATATAACTTCTGCACAGTAAGAATCTATAATGCTTCGTAACTTAATAACGCCATACTAGCTGACAAAGATTCGAGTTAATGCAGTAACTAAATCTATGTAAATTTACATATCTAATTCATTTGTGGCCCAGCGACTACAGCGCAACGACAAAGTTTCTGAAAATACGGTATACCATACTACTGACCACTAAGAACGTTGCCTGTTATTGTTAAATAGCGTTAAATAGCGAGTAGAACTCGCTTCTAAAAGCAACGTTTAGCACGCTTTAGCAGATGTAGATATAAATTCTGCACAGTAAGAATTGATATAGCGAGTAGAACTCGCTTCTAAAAGCAACGTTTAGCACGCTTTAGCAGATTTGGATATAAATCCTGTACAGTAAGAATCGATAATGCTTCGTAATTTATTAATCCATACTAGCTGACAAAGTTTCGAGTTAATGCAGTAAGTAATTTATTGTAAATTTACGTATCCAATTTATTCGTGGCCCAGCGACTACAGCGCAACGACAAAGTTTCTGAAAACACGGTGTATCATAATACTGACCACTAAGAACGTTGCCTGTTATTGTTAAATAACGTTAAATAGCGAGTAGAACTCGCTTCTAAAAGCAGCGTTTAGCACGCTTTAGCAGATTTGGATATAAATCCTGTACAGTAAGAATCGATAATGCTTCGTAATTTATTAATCCATACTAGCTGACAAAGTTTCGAGTTAATGCAGTAAGTAATTTATTGTAAATTTACGTATCCAATTTATTCGTGGCCCAGCGACTACAGCGCAACGACAAAGTTTCTGAAAACACGGTATATCATAATACTGACCACTAAGAACGTTGCCTGTTATTGTTAAATAGCGAGTAGAACTCGCTTCTAAAAGCAGCGTTTAACACGCTTTAGCAGATTTGGATATAAATCCTGTACAGTAAGAATCGATAATGCTTCGTAATTTATTAATCCATACTAGCTGACAAAGTTTCGAGTTAATGCAGTAAGTAATTTATTGTAAATTTACGTATCCAATTTATTCGTGGCCCAGCGACTACAGCGCAACGACAAAGTTTCTGAAAACACGGTATAACATAATACTGACCACTAAGAACGTTGTCTGTTATTGTTAAATAACGTTAAATAGCCAGTGGAACTCGCTTCTAAAAGCAACGTTTAGCACGCTTTAGCAGATTTAGATATAACTTCTGCACAGTAAGAATCTATAATGCTTCGTAACTTAATAACGCCATACTAGCTGACAAAGATTCGAGTTAATGCAGTAACTAAATCTATGTAAATTTACATATCTAATTCATTTGTGGCCCAGCGACTACAGCGCAACGACAAAGTTTCTGAAAATACGGTATACCATACTACTGACCACTAAGAACGTTGCCTGTTATTGTTAAATAGCGTTAAATAGCGAGTAGAACTCGCTTCTAAAAGCAACGTTTAGCACGCTTTAGCAGATGTAGATATAAATTCTGCACAGTAAGAATTGATATAGCGAGTAGAACTCGCTTCTAAAAGCAACGTTTAGCACGCTTTAGCAGATTTGGATATAAATCCTGTACAGTAAGAATCGATAATGCTTCGTAATTTATTAATCCATACTAGCTGACAAAGTTTCGAGTTAATGCAGTAAGTAATTTATTGTAAATTTACGTATCCAATTTATTCGTGGCCCAGCGACTACAGCGCAACGACAAAGTTTCTGAAAACACGGTATATCATAATACTGACCACTAAGAACGTTGCCTGTTATTGTTAAATAACGTTAAATAGCGAGTAGAACTCGCTTCTAAAAGCAGCGTTTAGCACGCTTTAGCAGATTTGGATATAAATCCTGTACAGTAAGAATCGATAATGCTTCGTAATTTATTAATCCATACTAGCTGACAAAGTTTCGAGTTAATGCAGTAAGTAATTTATTGTAAATTTACGTATCCAATTTATTCGTGGCCCAGCGACTACAGCGCAACGACAAAGTTTCTGAAAACACGGTATATCATAATACTGACCACTAAGAACGTTGTCTGTTATTGTTAAATAACGTTAAATAGCCAGTAGAACTCGCTTCTAAAAGCAACGTTTAGCACGCTTTAGCAGATTTAGATATAACTTCTGCACAGTAAGAATCTATAATGCTTCGTAACTTAATAACGCCATACTAGCTGACAAAGATTCGAGTTAATGCAGTAACTAAATCTATGTAAATTTACATATCTAATTCATTTGTGGCCCAGCGACTACAGCGCAACGACAAAGTTTCTGAAAATACGGTATACCATACTACTGACCACTAAGAACGTTGCCTGTTATTGTTAAATAGCGTTAAATAGCGAGTAGAACTCGCTTCTAAAAGCAACGTTTAGCACGCTTTAGCAGATGTAGATATAAATTCTGCACAGTAAGAATTGATATAGCGAGTAGAACTCTCTTCTAAAAGCAACGTTTAGCACGCTTTAGCAGATTTGGATATAAATCCTGTACAGTAAGAATCGATAATGCTTCGTAATTTATTAATCCATACTAGCTGACAAAGTTTCGAGTTAATGCAGTAAGTAATTTATTGTAAATTTACGTATCCAATTTATTCGTGGCCCAGCGACTACAGCGCAACGACAAAGTTTCTGAAAACACGGTATATCATAATACTGACCACTAAGAACGTTGCCTGTTATTGTTAAATAACGTTAAATAGCGAGTAGAACTCGCTTCTAAAAGCAGCGTTTAGCACGCTTTAGCAGATTTGGATATAAATCCTGTACAGTATGAATCGATAATGCTTCGTAATTTATTAATCCATACTAGCTGACAAAGTTTCGAGTTAATGCAGTAAGTAATTTATTGTAAATTTACGTATCCAATTTATTCGTGGCCCAGCGACTACAGCGCAACGACAAAGTTTCTGAAAACACGGTATACCATACTACTGACCACTAAGAACGTTGTCTGTTATTGTTAAATAACGTTAAATAGCGAGTAGAACTCGCTTCTAAAAGCAACGTTTAGCACGCTTTAGCAGATGTAGATATAAATTCTGCACAGTAAGAATCGATAATACTTCGTAATTTAATAACTCCATACTAGCTGACAAAGTTTCGAGTTAATGCAGTAACTAAATCTATGTAAATTTACATATCTAATTCATTTGTGGCCCAGCGACTACAGCGCAACGACAAAGTTTCTGAAAATACGGTATACCATACTACTGACCACTAAGAACGTTGCCTGTTATTGTTAAATAGCGTTAAATAGCGAGTAGAACTCGCTTCTAAAAGCAACGTTTAACACGCTTTAGCAGATGTAGATATAAATTCTGCACAGTAAGAATTGATATAGCGAGTAGAACTCGCTTCTAAAAGCAACGTTTAGCACGCTTTAGCAGATTTGGATATAAATCCTGTACAGTAAGAATCGATAATGCTTCGTAATTTATTAATCCATACTAGCTGACAAAGTTTCGAGTTAATGCAGTAAGTAATTTATTGTAAATTTACGTATCCAATTTATTCGTGGCCCAGCGACTACAGCGCAACGACAAAGTTTCTGAAAACACGGTATATCATAATACTGACCACTAAGAACGTTGCCTGTTATTGTTAAATAACGTTAAATAGCGAGTAGAACTCGCTTCTAAAAGCAGCGTTTAGCACGCTTTAGCAGATTTGGATATAAATCCTGTACAGTAAGAATCGATAATGCTTCGTAATTTATTAATCCATACTAGCTGACAAAGTTTCGAGTTAATGCAGTAAGTAATTTATTGTAAATTTACGTATCCAATTTATTCGTGGCCCAGCGACTACAGCGCAACGACAAAGTTTCTGAAAACACGGTATATCATAATACTGACCACTAAGAACGTTGTCTGTTATTGTTAAATAACGTTAAATAGCCAGTAGAACTCGCTTCTAAAAGCAACGTTTAGCACGCTTTAGCAGATTTAGATATAACTTCTGCACAGTAAGAATCTATAATGCTTCGTAACTTAATAACGCCATACTAGCTGACAAAGATTCGAGTTAATGTAGTAACTAAATCTATGTAAATTTACATATCTAATTCATTTGTGGCCCAGCGACTACAGCGCAACGACAAAGTTTCTGAAAATACGGTATACCATACTACTGACCACTAAGAACGTTGCCTGTTATTGTTAAATAGCGTTAAATAGCGAGTAGAACTCGCTTCTAAAAGCAACGTTTAGCACGCTTTAGCAGATGTAGATATAAATTCTGCACAGTAAGAATTGATATAGCGAGTAGAACTCGCTTCTAAAAGCAACGTTTAGCACGCTTTAGCAGATTTGGATATAAATCCTGTACAGTAAGAATCGATAATGCTTCGTAATTTATTAATCCATACTAGCTGACAAAGTTTCGAGTTAATGCAGTAAGTAATTTATTGAAAATTTACGTATCCAGTTTATTCGTGGCCCAGCGACTACAGCGCAACGACAAAGTTTCTGAAAACACGGTATATCATAATACTGACCACTAAGAACGTTGCCTGTTATTGTTAAATAACGTTAAATAGCGAGTAGAACTCGCTTCTAAAAGCAGCGTTTAGCACGCTTTAGCAGATTTGGATATAAATCCTGTACAGTAAGAATCGATAATGCTTCGTAATTTATTAATCCATACTAGCTGACAAAGTTTCGAGTTAATGCAGTAAGTAATTTATTGTAAATTTACGTATCCAATTTATTCGTGGCCCAGCGACTACAGCGCAACGACAAAGTTTCTGAAAACACGGTATATCATAATACTGACCACTAAGAACGTTGCCTGTTATTGTTAAATAACGTTAAATAGCGAGTAGAACTCGCTTCTAAAAGCAGCGTTTAGCACGCTTTAGCAGATTTGGATATAAATCCTGTACAGTAAGAATCGATAATGCTTCGTAATTTATTAATCCATACTAGCTGACAAAGCTTCGAGTTAATGCAGTAAGTAATTTATTGTAAATTTACGTATCCAATTTATTCGTGGCCCAGCGACTACAGCGCAACGACAAAGTTTCTGAAAACACGGTATATCATAATACTGACCACTAAGAACGTTGTCTGTTATTGTTAAATAACGTTAAATAGCCAGTAGAACTCGCTTCTAAAAGCAACGTTTAGCACGCTTTAGCAGATTTAGATATAACTTCTGCACAGTAAGAATCTATAATGCTTCGTAACTTAATAACGCCATACTAGCTGACAAAGATTCGAGTTAATGCAGTAACTAAATCTATGTAAATTTACATATCTAATTCATTTGTGGCCCAGCGACTACAGCGCAACGACAAAGTTTCTGAAAATACGGTATACCATACTACTGACCACTAAGAACGTTGCCTGTTATTGTTAAATAGCGTTAAATAGCGAGTAGAACTCGCTTCTAAAAGCAACGTTTAGCACGCTTTAGCAGATGTAGATATAAATTCTGCACAGTAAGAATTGATATAGCGAGTAGAACTCGCTTCTAAAAGCAACGTTTAGCACGCTTTAGCAGATTTGGATATAAATCCTGTACAGTAAGAATCGATAATGCTTCGTAATTTATTAATCCATACTAGCTGACAAAGTTTCGAGTTAATGCAGTAAGTAATTTATTGTAAATTTACGTATCCAATTTATTCGTGGCCCAGCGACTACAGCGCAACGACAAAGTTTCTGAAAACACGGTATATCATAATACTGACCACTAAGAACGTTGCCTGTTATTGTTAAATAACGTTAAATAGCGAGTAGAACTCGCTTCTAAAAGCAGCGTTTAGCACGCTTTAGCAGATTTGGATATAAATCCTGTACAGTAAGAATCGATAATGCTTCGTAATTTATTAATCCATACTAGCTGACAAAGTTTCGAGTTAATGCAGTAAGTAATTTATTGTAAATTTACGTATCCAATTTATTCGTGGCCCAGCGACTACAGCGCAACGACAAAGTTTCTGAAAACACGGTATATCATAATACTGACCACTAAGAACGTTGTCTGTTATTGTTAAATAACGTTAAATAGCCAGTAGAACTCGCTTCTAAAAGCAACGTTTAGCACGCTTTAGCAGATTTAGATATAACTTCTGCACAGTAAGAATCTATAATGCTTCGTAACTTAATAACGCCATACTAGCTGACAAAGATTCGAGTTAATGCAGTAACTAAATCTATGTAAATTTACATATCTAATTCATTTGTGGCCCAGCGACTACAGCGCAACGACAAAGTTTCTGAAAATACGGTATACCATACTACTGACCACTAAGAACGTTGCCTGTTATTGTTAAATAGCGTTAAATAGCGAGTAGAACTCGCTTCTAAAAGCAACGTTTAGCACGCTTTAGCAGATGTAGATATAAATTCTGCACAGTAAGAATTGATATAGCGAGTAGAACTCGCTTCTAAAAGCAACGTTTAGCACGCTTTAGCAGATTTGGATATAAATCCTGTACAGTAAGAATCGATAATGCTTCGTAATTTATTAATCCATACTAGCTGACAAAGTTTCGAGTTAATGCAGTAAGTAATTTATTGTAAATTTACGTATCCAATTTATTCGTGGCCCAGCGACTACAGCGCAACGACAAAGTTTCTGAAAACACGGTATATCATAATACTGACCACTAAGAACGTTGCCTGTTATTGTTAAATAACGTTAAATAGCGAGTAGAACTCGCTTCTAAAAGCAGCGTTTAGCACGCTTTAGCAGATTTGGATATAAATCCTGTACAGTAAGAATCGATAATGCTTCGTAATTTATTAATCCATACTAGCTGACAAAGTTTCGAGTTAATGCAGTAAGTAATTTATTGTAAATTTACGTATCCAATTTATTCGTGGCCCAGCGACTACAGCGCAACGACAAAGTTTCTGAAAACACGGTATACCATACTACTGACCACTAAGAACGTTGTCTGTTATTGTTAAATAACGTTAAATAGCGAGTAGAACTCGCTTCTAAAAGCAACGTTTAGCACGCTTTAGCAGATGTAGATATAAATTCTGCACAGTAAGAATCGATAATACTTCGTAATTTAATAACTCCATACTAGCTGACAAAGTTTCGAGTTAATGCAGTAACTAAATCTATGTAAATTTACATATCTCATTCATTTGTGGCCCAGCGACTACAGCGCAACGACAAAGTTTCTGAAAATACGGTATACCATACTACTGACCACTAAGAACGTTGCCTGTTATTGTTAAATAGCGTTAAATAGCGAGTAGAACTCGCTTCTAAAAGCAACGTTTAACACGATTTAGCAGATGTAGATATAAATTCTGCACAGTAAGAATTGATATAGCGAGTAGAACTCGCTTCTAAAAGCAACGTTTAGCACGCTTTAGCAGATTTGGATATAAATCCTGTACAGTAAGAATCGATAATGCTTCGTAATTTATTAATCCATACTAGCTAACAAAGTTTCGAGTTAATGCAGTAAGTAATTTATTGTAAATTTACGTATCCAATTTATTCGTGGCCCAGCGACTACAGCGCAACGACAAAGTTTCTGAAAACACGGTATATCATAATACTGACCACTAAGAACGTTGCCTGTTATTGTTAAATAACGTTAAATAGCGAGTAGAACTCGCTTCTAAAAGCAGCGTTTAGCACGCTTTAGCAGATTTGGATATAAATCCTGTACAGTAAGAATCGATAATGCTTCGTAATTTATTAATCCATACTAGCTGACAAAGTTTCGAGTTAATGCAGTAAGTAATTTATTGTAAATTTACGTATCCAATTTATTCGTGGCCCAGCGACTACAGCGCAACGACAAAGTTTCTGAAAACACGGTATATCATAATACTGACCACTAAGAACGGTGTCTGTTATTGTTAAATAACGTTAAATAGCCAGTAGAACTCGCTTCTAAAAGCAACGTTTAGCACGCTTTAGCAGATTTAGATATAACTTCTGCACAGTAAGAATCTATAATGCTTCGTAACTTAATAACGCCATACTAGCTGACAAAGATTCGAGTTAATGTAGTAACTAAATCTATGTAAATTTACATATCTAATTCATTTGTGGCCCAGCGACTACAGCGCAACGACAAAGTTTCTGAAAATACGGTATACCATACTACTGACCACTAAGAACGTTGCCTGTTATTGTTAAATAGCGTTAAATAGCGAGTAGAACTCGCTTCTAAAAGCAACGTTTAGCACGCTTTAGCAGATGTAGATATAAATTCTGCACAGTAAGAATTGATATAGCGAGTAGAACTCGCTTCTAAAAGCAACGTTTAGCACGCTTTAGCAGATTTGGATATAAATCCTGTACAGTAAGAATCGATAATGCTTCGTAATTTATTAATCCATACTAGCTGACAAAGTTTCGAGTTAATGCAGTAAGTAATTTATTGTAAATTTACGTATCCAGTTTATTCGTGGCCCAGCGACTACAGCGCAACGACAAAGTTTCTGAAAACACGGTATATCATAATACTGACCACTAAGAACGTTGCCTGTTATTGTTAAATAACGTTAAATAGCGAGTAGAACTCGCTTCTAAAAGCAGCGTTTAGCACGCTTTAGCAGATTTGGATATAAATCCTGTACAGTAAGAATCGATAATGCTTCGTAATTTATTAATCCATACTAGCTGACAAAGTTTCGAGTTAATGCAGTAAGTAATTTATTGTAAATTTACGTATCCAATTTATTCGTGGCCCAGCGACTACAGCGCAACGACAAAGTTTCTGAAAACACGGTATATCATAATACTGACCACTAAGAACGTTGTCTGTTATTGTTAAATAACGTTAAATAGCCAGTAGAACTCGCTTCTAAAAGCAACGTTTAGCACGCTTTAGCAGATTTAGATATAACTTCTGCACAGTAAGAATCGATATAGCGAGTAGAACTCGCTTCTAAAAGCAACGTTTAGCACGCTTTAGCAGATGTAGATATAAATTCTGCACAGTAAGAATCGATAATGCTTCGTAATTTAATAACTCAATACTAGCTGACAAAGATTCGAGTTAATGCAGTAACTAAACCTATGTAAATTTACACATCTAATTCATTTGTGGCCCAGCGACAACAGCTCAACGACCAAGTTTCTGAAAATACGGTATACCATACTTCTGACCACTAAGAACGTTGCCTGTTATTGTTAAATAGCGTTAAATAGCGAGTATAACTCGCTTCTAAAAGCAACGTTTAGCACGCTTTAGCAGATGTAGATATAAATTCTGCACAGTAAGAATCGATATAGCGAGTAGAACTCGCTTCTAAAAGCAACGTTTAGCACGCTTTAGCAGATGTAGATATAAATTCTGCACAGTAAGAATCGATAATGCTTCGTAATTTAATAACTCAATACTAGCTGACAAAGATTCGAGTTAATGCAGTAACTAAACCTATGTAAATTTACACATCTAATTCATTTGTGGCCCAGCGACAACAGCTCAACGACCAAGTTTCTAAAAATACGGTTTACCATACTACTGACCACTAAGAACGTTGTCTGTTATTGTTAAATAACGTTAAATAGCGAGTAGAACTCGCTTCTAAAAGCAACGTTTAGCACGCTTTAGCAGATGTAGATATAAATTCTGCACAGTAAGAATCGATAATGCTTCGTAATTTAATAACTCCATACTAGCTGACAAAGATTCGAGTTAATGCAGTAACTAAACCTATGTAAATTTACACATCTAATTCATTTGTGGCCCAGCGACAACAGTTCAAGGACAAAGTTTCTGAAAATACGGTATACCATACTACTGACCACTAAGAACGTTGTCTGTTATTGTTAAATAACGTTAAATAGCGAGTAGTACTCGCTTCTAAAAGCAACGTTTAGCACGCTTTAGCAGATTTAGATATAACTTCTGCACAGTAAGAATCGATAATGCTTCGTAATTTAATAACTCCATACTAGCTGACAAAGATTCGAGTTAATGTAGTAACTAAACCTATGTAAATTTTAGCACGCTTTAGCAGATTTAGATATAAATTCTGCACAGTAAGAATCGATAATGCTTCGTAATTTAATAACTCCATACTAGCTGACAAAGATTCGAGTTAATGTAGTAACTAAACCTATGTAAATTTTAGCACGCGTTAGCAGATTTAGATATAAATTCTGCACAGGTAAGAATCGATAATGCTTTATAATTTAATAACTCCATTCTAGCTGACAAAGTTTCGAGTTAATGTAGTAAATAACCCTATGTAAATTTACACCTCTAATTCAATTGTGGCCCTGCGACAACAGTGCAACGAACAAGTTTTTGAAAATACGGTATATCATACTACTGACCACTAAGAACGTTGCCTGTTATTGTTAAATATTTTTAAATAGCGAATAGAATTCGTTTCTAAAAGCAACGATTTGCACGCTTCAGCAGATTTAGATATAAATTCTGCACAGTAAGAATCGATAATGCTTCGTAATTTAATAACTTCATACTAGCTGACAAAGGTTCGAGTTAATGCAGTAACTAAACCTATGTAAAGTTACACATCTAATTCATTTGTGGCCCAGCGACAATAGCTCAACGACCAAGTTTCTGAAAATAGGGTATACCATACTACTGACAACTAAGAACGTTGTCTGTTATTCTTAAATAACGTTAAATAGCGAGTAGAACTCGCTTCTAAAAGCAACGTTTAGCACGCTTTAGCAGATGTAGACATAAATTCTGCACAGTAAGAATCGGTATAGCGAGTAGAACTCGCTTCTAAAAGCAACGTTTAGCACGCTTTAGCAGATGTAGCTATAAATTCTGCACAGTAAGAGTCGATAATGCTTCGTAATTTAATAACTCCATACTAGCTGACAAAGATTCGAGTTAATGCAGTAACTAAACCTATGTAAATTTACACATCTAATTCATTTGAGGCCCAGCGACAACAACACAACGACCAAGTTTCTGAAAATACGGTATATCATACTACTGAACACTAAGAACGTTGCATGTTATTGTTAAATAACGTTAAATAGCGAGTAGAACTCGCTTCTAAAAGCAGCGTTTAACACGCTTTAGCAGATTTAGATATAAATTCTACACAGTAAGAATCGATAATGCTTCGTAATTTAATAACTCCATACTAGCTGACAAAGATTCGAGTTCATGCAGTAACTAAACCTATGTAAATTTACACATCTAATTCATTTGTGGCCAGCGACAACAGCTCAACGACCAAGTTTCTGAAAATAGGGTATACCATACTACTGACCACTAAGAACGTTGCCCGTTATTGTTAAATAGCGTTAAATAGCGAGTAGAACTCGCTTCTAAAAGCAACGTTTAGCACGCTTTAGCAGATGTAGATATAAATTCTGCACAGTAAGAATCGATATAGCGAGTAGAACTCGCTTCTAAAAGTAACGTTTGGCACGCTGTAGCAGATGTAGATATAAATTCTGCACAGTAAGAATCGATAATGCTTCGTAATTTAATAACTCCATACTAGCTGACAAAGATTCGAGTTAATGCAGTAACTAAATCTATGTAAATTTACATATCTAATTCATTTGTGGCCCAGCGACTACAGCGCAACGACAAAGTTTCTGAAAATACGGTATACCATACTACTGACCACTAAGAACGTTGCCTGTTATTGTTAAATAGCGTTAAATAGCGAGTAGAACTCGCTCTAAAAGCAACGTTTAGCACGCTTTAGCAGATGTAGATATAAATTCTGCACAGTAAGAATCGATATAGCGAGTAGAACTCGCTTCTAAAAGCAACGTTTAGCACGCTTTAGCAGATGTAGATATAAATTCTGCACAGTAAGAATCGATAATGCTTCGTAATTTAATAACTCCATACTAGCTGACAAAGATTCGAGTTAAAGCAGTAACTAACCCTATGTAAATTTACACATTTAATTCATTTGTGGCCCAGCGACAACAGCTCAACGACTAAGTTTCTGAAAATACGGTATATCATACTACTGAACACTATGAACGTTGCCTGTTATTGTTAAATAACGTTAAATAGCGAGTAGAACTCGCTTCTAAAAGCAGCGTTTAGCACACTTTAGCAGATTTAGATATAAATTCTGCACAGTAAGAATCGATAATGCTTCGTAATTTAATAACTCCATACTAGCTGACAAAGGTTCGAGTTAATGTAGTAACTAAATCTATGTAAATTTACATATCTAATTCAATTGTGGCCCAGCGACTACAGCGCAACGACAAAGTTTCTGAAAATACGGTATACCATACTACTGACCACTAAGAACGTTGTCTGTTATTGTTAAATAACGTTAAAAAGCCAGTAGAACTCGCTTCTAAATACAACGTTTAGCACGCTTTAGCAGATTTAGATATAAATTCTGCACAGTAAGAATCTATAATGCTTCGTAACTTAATAACGCCATACTAGCTGACAAAGATTCAAGTTAATGCAGTAACTAAATCTATGTAAATTTACATATCTCATTCATTTGTGGCCCAGCGACTACAGCGCAACGACAAAGTTTCTGAAAATACGGTATACCATACTACTGACCACTAAGAACGTTGCCTGTTATTGTTAAATAGCGTTAAATAGCGAGTAGAACTCGCTTCTAAAAGCAACGTTTAGCACGCTTTAGCAGATGTAGATATAAATTCTGCACAGTAAGAATTGATATAGCGCGTAGAACTCGCTTCTGAAAGCAACGGTTAGCACGCTTTACCAGATTTGGATATAAATCCTGTACAGTAAGAATCGATAATGCTTCGTAATTTATTAATCCATACTAGCTGACAAAGTTTCGAGTTAATGCAGTAAGTAATTTATTGTAAATTTACGTATCCAATTTATTCGTGGCCCAGCGACTACAGCGCAACGACAAAGTTTCTGAAAACACGGTATATCATAATACTGACCACTAAGAACGTTGCCTGTTATTGTTAAATAACGTTAAATAGCGAGTAGAACTCGCTTCTAAAAGCAGCGTTTAGCACGCTTTAGCAGATTTGGATATAAATCCTGTACAGTAAGAATCGATAATGCTTCGTAATTTATTAATCCATACTAGCTGACAAAGTTTCGAGTTAATGCAGTAAGTAATTTATTGTAAATTTACGTATCCAATTTATTCGTGGCCCAGCGACTACAGCGCAACGACAAAGTTTCTGAAAACACGGTATATCATAATACTGACCACTAAGAACGTTGTCTGTTATTGTTAAATAACGTTAAATAGCCAGTAGAACTCGCTTCTAAAGCAACGTTTAGCACGCTTTAGCAGATTTAGATATAACTTCTGCACAGTAAGAATCTATAATGCTTCGTAACTTAATAACGCCATACTAGCTGACAAAGATTCGAGTTAATGCAGTAACTAAATCTATGTAAATTTACATATCTAATTCATTTGTGGCCCAGCGACTACAGCGCAACGACAAAGTTTCTGAAAATACGGTATACCATACTTCTGACCACTAAGAACGTTGTCTGTTATTGTTAAATAACGTTAAATAGCGAGTAGAACTCGCTTCTAAAAGCAGCGTTTAGCACGCTTTAGCAGATTTGGATATAAATCCTGTACAGTAAGAATCGATAATGCTTCGTAATTTATTAATCCATACTAGCTGACAAAGTTTCGAGTTAATGCAGTAAGTAATTTATTGTAAATTTACGTATCCAATTTATTCGTGGCCCAGCGACTACAGCGCAACGACAAAGTTTCTGAAAACACGGTATATCATAATACTGACCACTAAGAACGTTGTCTGTTATTGTTAAATAACGTTAAATAGCCAGTAAAACTCGCTTCTAAAAGCAACGTTTAGCACGCTTTAGCAGATTTAGATATAACTTCTGCACAGTAAGATTCTATAATGCTTCGTAACTTAATAACGCCATACTAGCTGACAAAGATTCGAGTTAATGCAGTAACTAAATCTATGTAAATTTACATATCTAATTCATTTGTGGCCCAGCGACTACAGCGCAACGACAAAGTTTCTGAAAATACGGTATACCATACTACTGACCACTAAGAACGTTGCCTGTTATTGTTAAATAACGTTAAATAGCGAGTAGAACTCGCTTCTAAAAGCAGCGTTTAGCACGCTTTAGCAGATTTGGATATAAATCCTGTACAGTAAGAATCGATAATGCTTCGTAATTTATTAATCCATACTAGCTGACAAAGTTTCGAGTTAATGCAGTAAGTAATTTATTGTAAATTTACGTATCCAATTTATTCGTGGCCCAGCGTCTACAGCGCAACGACAAAGTTTCTGAAAACACGGTATATCATAATACTGACCACTAAGAACGTTGTCTGTTATTGTTAAATAACGTTAAATAGCCAGTAGAACTCGCTTCTAAAAGCAACGTTTAGCACGCTTTAGCAGATTTAGATATAACTTCTGCACAGTAAGAATCTATAATGCTTCGTAACTTAATAACGCCATACTAGCTGACAAAGATTCGAGTTAATGCAGTAACTAAATCTATGTAAATTTACATATCTAATTCATTTGTGGCCCAGCGACTACAGCGCAACGACAAAGTTTCTGAAAATACGGTATACCATACTACTGACCACTAAGAACGTTGCCTGTTATTGTTAAATAGCGTTAAATAGCGAGTAGAACTCGCTTCTAAAAGCAACGTTTAGCACGCTTTAGCAGATGTAGATATAAATTCTGCACAGTAAGAATTGATATAGCGAGTAGAACTCGCTTCTAAAAGCAACGTTTAGCACGCTTTAGCAGATTTGGATATAAATCCTGTACAGTAAGAATCGATAATGCTTCGTAATTTATTAATCCATACTAGCTGACAAAGTTTCGAGTTAATGCAGTAAGTAATTTATTGTAAATTTACGTATCCAATTTATTCGTGGCCCAGCGACTACAGCGCAACGACAAAGTTTCTGAAAACACGGTATATCATAATACTGACCACTAAGAACGTTGTCTGTTATTGTTAAATAACGTTAAATAGCCAGTAGAACTCGCTTCTAAAAGCAACGTTTAGCACGCTTTAGCAGATTTAGATATAACTTCTGCACAGTAAGAATCTATAATGCTTCGTAACTTAATAACGCCATACTAGCTGACAAAGATTCGAGTTAATGCAGTAACTAAATCTATGTAAATTTACATATCTAATTCATTTGTGGCCCAGCGACTACAGCGCAACGACAAAGTTTCTGAAAATACGGTATACCATACTACTGACCACTAAGAACGTTGCCTGTTATTGTTAAATAGCGTTAAATAGCGAGTAGAACTCGCTTCTAAAAGCAACGTTTAGCACGCTTTAGCAGATGTAGATATAAATTCTGCACAGTAAGAATTGATATAGCGAGTAGAACTCGCTTCTAAAAGCAACGTTTAGCACGCTTTAGCAGATTTGGATATAAATCCTGTACAGTAAGAATCGATAATGCTTCGTAATTTATTAATCCATACTAGCTGACAAAGTTTCGAGTTAATGCAGTAAGTAATTTATTGTAAATTTACGTATCCAATTTATTCGTGGCCCAGCGACTACAGCGCAACAGCAAAGTTTCTGAAAACACGGTATATCATAATACTGACCACTAAGAACGTTGCCTGTTATTGTTAAATAACGTTAAATAGCGAGTAGAACTCGCTTCTAAAAGCAGCGTTTAGCACGCTTTAGCAGATTTGGATATAAATCCTGTACAGTAAGAATCGATAATGCTTCGTAATTTATTAATCCATACTAGCTGACAAAGTTTCGAGTTAATGCAGTAAGTAATTTATTGTAAATTTACGTATCCAATTTATTCGTGGCCCAGCGACTACAGCGCAACGACAAAGTTTCTGAAAACACGGTATATCATAATACTGACCACTAAGAACGTTGCCTGTTATTGTTAAATAACGTTAAATAGCGAGTAGAACTCGCTTCTAAAAGCAGCGTTTAGCACGCTTTAGCAGATTTGGATATAAATCCTGTACAGTAAGAATCGATAATGCTTCGTAATTTATTAATCCATACTAGCTGACAAAGTTTCGAGTTAATGCAGTAAGTAATTTATTGTAAATTTACGTATCCAATTTATTCGTGGCCCAGCGTCTACAGCGCAACGACAAAGTTTCTGAAAACACGGTATATCATAATACTGACCACTAAGAACGTTGTCTGTTATTGTTAAATAACGTTAAATAGCCAGTAGAACTCGCTTCTAAAAGCAACGTTTAGCACGCTTTCGCAGATTTAGATATAACTTCTGCACAGTAAGAATCTATAATGCTTCGTAACTAATAACGCCATACTAGCTGACAAAGATTCGAGTTAATGCAGTAACTAAATCTATGTAAATTTACATATCTAATTCATTTGTGGCCCAGCGACTACAGCGCAACGACAAAGTTTCTGAAAATACGGTATACCATACTACTGACCACTAAGAACGTTGCCTGTTATTGTTAAATAGCGTTAAATAGCGAGTAGAACTCGCTTCTAAAAGCAACGTTTAGCACGCTTTAGCAGATGTAGATATAAATTCTGCACAGTAAGAATTGATATAGCGAGTAGAACTCGCTTCTAAAAGCAACGTTTAGCACGCTTTAGCAGATTTGGATATAAATCCTGTACAGTAAGAATCGATAATGCTTCGTAATTTATTAATCCATACTAGCTGACAAAGTTTCGAGTTAATGCAGTAAGTAATTTATTGTAAATTTACGTATCCAATTTATTCGTGGCCCAGCGACTACAGCGCAACGACAAAGTTTCTGAAAACACGGTATATCATAATACTGACCACTAAGAACGTTGTCTGTTATTGTTAAATAACGTTAAATAGCCAGTAGAACTCGCTTCTAAAAGCAACGTTTAGCACGCTTTAGCAGATTTAGATATAACTTCTGCACAGTAAGAATCTATAATGCTTCGTAACTTAATAACGCCATACTAGCTGACAAAGATTCGAGTTAATGCAGTAACTAAATCTATGTAAATTTACATATCTAATTCATTTGTGGCCCAGCGACTACAGCGCAACGACAAAGTTTCTGAAAATACGGTATACCATACTACTGACCACTAAGAACGTTGCCTGTTATTGTTAAATAGCGTTAAATAGCGAGTAGAACTCGCTTCTAAAAGCAACGTTTAGCACGCTTTAGCAGATGTAGATATAAATTCTGCACAGTAAGAATTGATATAGCGAGTAGAACTCGCTTCTAAAAGCAACGTTTAGCACGCTTTAGCAGATTTGGATATAAATCCTGTACAGTAAGAATCGATAATGCTTCGTAATTTATTAATCCATACTAGCTGACAAAGTTTCGAGTTAATGCAGTAAGTAATTTATTGTAAATTTACGTATCCAATTTATTCGTGGCCCAGCGACTACAGCGCAACAGCAAAGTTTCTGAAAACACGGTATATCATAATACTGACCACTAAGAACGTTGCCTGTTATTGTTAAATAACGTTAAATAGCGAGTAGAACTCGCTTCTAAAAGCAGCGTTTAGCACGCTTTAGCAGATTTGGATATAAATCCTGTACAGTAAGAATCGATAATGCTTCGTAATTTATTAATCCATACTAGCTGACAAAGTTTCGAGTTAATGCAGTAAGTAATTTATTGTAAATTTACGTATCCAATTTATTCGTGGCCCAGCGACTACAGCGCAACGACAAAGTTTCTGAAAACACGGTATATCATAATACTGACCACTAAGAACGTTGCCTGTTATTGTTAAATAACGTTAAATAGCGAGTAGAACTCGCTTCTAAAAGCAGCGTTTAGCACGCTTTAGCAGATTTGGATATAAATCCTGTACAGTAAGAATCGATAATGCTTCGTAATTTATTAATCCATACTAGCTGACAAAGTTTCGAGTTAATGCAGTAAGTAATTTATTGTAAATTTACGTATCCAATTTATTCGTGGCCCAGCGACTACAGCGCAACAGCAAAGTTTCTGAAAACACGGTATATCATAATACTGACCACTAAGAACGTTGCCTGTTATTGTTAAATAACGTTAAATAGCGAGTAGAACTCGCTTCTAAAAGCAGCGTTTAGCACGCTTTAGCAGATTTGGATATAAATCCTGTACAGTAAGAATCGATAATGCTTCGTAATTTATTAATCCATACTAGCTGACAAAGTTTCGAGTTAATGCAGTAAGTAATTTATTGTAAATTTACGTATCCAATTTATTCGTGGCCCAGCGACTACAGCGCAACGACAAAGTTTCTGAAAACACGGTATATCATAATACTGACCACTAAGAACGTTGTCTGTTATTGTTAAATAACGTTAAATAGCCAGTAGAACTCGCTTCTAAAAGCAACGTTTAGCACGCTTTAGCAGATTTAGATATAACTTCTGCACAGTAAGAATCTATAATGCTTCGTAACTTAATAACGCCATACTAGCTGACAAAGATTCGAGTTAATGCAGTAACTAAATCTATGTAAATTTACATATCTAATTCATTTGTGGCCCAGCGACTACAGCGCAACGACAAAGTTTCTGAAAATACGGTATACCATACTACTGACCACTAAGAACGTTGCCTGTTATTGTTAAATAGCGTTAAATAGCGAGTAGAACTCGCTTCTAAAAGCAACGTTTAGCACGCTTTAGCAGATGTAGATATAAATTCTGCACAGTAAGAATTGATATAGCGAGTAGAACTCGCTTCTAAAAGCAACGTTTAGCACGCTTTAGCAGATTTGGATATAAATCCTGTACAGTAAGAATCGATAATGCTTCGTAATTTATTAATCCATACTAGCTGACAAAGTTTCGAGTTAATGCAGTAAGTAATTTATTGTAAATTTACGTATCCAATTTATTCGTGGCCCAGCGACTACAGCGCAACGACAAAGTTTCTGAAAACACGGTATATCATAATACTGACCACTAAGAACGTTGCCTGTTATTGTTAAATAACGTTAAATAGCGAGTAGAACTCGCTTCTAAAAGCAGCGTTTAGCACGCTTTAGCAGATTTGGATATAAATCCTGTACAGTAAGAATCGATAATGCTTCGTAATTTATTAATCCATACTAGCTGACAAAGTTTCGAGTTAATGCAGTAAGTAATTTATTGTAAATTTACGTATCCAATTTATTCGTGGCCCAGCGACTACAGCGCAACAGCAAAGTTTCTGAAAACACGGTATATCATAATACTGACCACTAAGAACGTTGCCTGTTATTGTTAAATAACGTTAAATAGCGAGTAGAACTCGCTTCTAAAAGCAGCGTTTAGCACGCTTTAGCAGATTTGGATATAAATCCTGTACAGTAAGAATCGATAATGCTTCGTAATTTATTAATCCATACTAGCTGACAAAGTTTCGAGTTAATGCAGTAAGTAATTTATTGTAAATTTACGTATCCAATTTATTCGTGGCCCAGCGACTACAGCGCAACGACAAAGTTTCTGAAAACACGGTATATCATAATACTGACCACTAAGAACGTTGCCTGTTATTGTTAAATAACGTTAAATAGCGAGTAGAACTCGCTTCTAAAAGCAGCGTTTAGCACGCTTTAGCAGATTTGGATATAAATCCTGTACAGTAAGAATCGATAATGCTTCGTAATTTATTAATCCATACTAGCTGACAAAGTTTCGAGTTAATGCAGTAAGTAATTTATTGTAAATTTACGTATCCAATTTATTCGTGGCCCAGCGACTACAGCGCAACGACAAAGTTTCTGAAAACACGGTATATCATAATACTGACCACTAAGAACGTTGTCTGTTATTGTTAAATAACGTTAAATAGCCAGTAGAACTCGCTTCTAAAAGCAACGTTTAGCACGCTTTAGCAGATTTAGATATAACTTCTGCACAGTAAGAATCTATAATGCTTCGTAACTTAATAACGCCATACTAGCTGACAAAGATTCGAGTTAATGCAGTAACTAAATCTATGTAAATTTACATATCTAATTCATTTGTGGCCCAGCGACTACAGCGCAACGACAAAGTTTCTGAAAATATGGTATACCATACTACTGACCACTAAGAACGTTGCCTGTTATTGTTAAATAGCGTTAAATAGCGAGTAGAACTCGCTTCTAAAAGCAACGTTTAGCACGCTTTAGCAGATGTAGATATAAATTCTGCACAGTAAGAATTGATATAGCGAGTAGAACTCGCTTCTAAAAGCAGCGTTTAGCACGCTTTAGCAGATTTGGATATAAATCCTGTACAGTAAGAATCGATAATGCTTCGTAATTTATTAATCCATACTAGCTGACAAAGTTTCGAGTTAATGCAGTAAGTAATTTATTGTAAATTTACGTATCCAATTTATTCGTGGCCCAGCGACTACAGCGCAACGACAAAGTTTCTGAAAACACGGTATATCATAATACTGACCACTAAGAACGTTGTCTGTTATTGTTAAATAACGTTAAATAGCCAGTAGAACTCGCTTCTAAAAGCAACGTTTAGCACGCTTTAGCAGATTTAGATATAACTTCTGCACAGTAAGAATCTATAATGCTTCGTAACTTAATAACGCCATACTAGCTGACAAAGATTCGAGTTAATGCAGTAACTAAATCTATGTAAATTTACATATCTAATTCATTTGTGGCCCAGCGACTACAGCGCAACGACAAAGTTTCTGAAAATATGGTATACCATACTACTGACCACTAAGAACGTTGCCTGTTATTGTTAAATAGCGTTAAATAGCGAGTAGAACTCGCTTCTAAAAGCAACGTTTAGCACGCTTTAGCAGATGTAGATATAAATTCTGCACAGTAAGAATTGATATAGCGAGTAGAACTCGCTTCTAAAAGCAACGTTTAGCACGCTTTAGCAGATTTGGATATAAATCCTGTACAGTAAGAATCGATAATGCTTCGTAATTTATTAATCCATACTAGCTGACAAAGTTTCGAGTTAATGCAGTAAGTAATTTATTGTAAATTTACGTATCCAATTTATTCGTGGCCCAGCGACTACAGCGCAACGACAAAGTTTCTGAAAACACGGTATATCATAATACTGACCACTAAGAACCTTGTCTGTTATTGTTAAATAACGTTAAATAGCGAGTAGAACTCGCTTCTAAAAGCAGCGTTTAGCACGCTTTAGCAGATATGGATATAAATCCTGTACAGTAAGAATCGATAATGCTTCGTAATTTATTAATCCATACTAGCTGACAAAGTTTCGAGTTAATGCAGTAAGTAATTTATTGTAAATTTACGTATCCAATTTATTCGTGGCCCAGCGACTACAGCGCAACGACAAAGTTTCTGAAAACACGGTATATCATAATACTGACCACTAAGAACCTTGTCTGTTATTGTTAAATAACGTTAAATAGCCAGTAGAACTCGCTTCTAAAAGCAACGTTTAGCACGCTTTAGCAGATTTAGATATAACTTCTGCACAGTAAGAATCTATAATGCTTCGTAACTTAATAACGCCATACTAGCTGACAAAGATTCGAGTTAATGTAGTAACTAAATCTATGTAAATTTACATATCTAATTCATTTGTGGCCCAGCGACTACAGCGCAACGACAAAGCTTCTGAAAATACGGTATACCATACTACTGACCACTAAGAACGTTGCCTGTTATTGTTAAATAGCGTTAAATAGCGAGTAGAACTCGCTTCTAAAAGCAACGTTTAGCACGCTTTAGCAGATGTAGATATAAATTCTGCACAGTAAGAATTGATATAGCGAGTAGAACTCGCGTCTAAAAGCAACGTTTAGCACGCTTTAGCAGATTTGGATATAAATCCTGTACAGTAAGAATCGATAATGCTTCGTAATTTATTAATCCATACTAGCTGACAAAGTTTCGAGTTAATGCAGTAAGTAATTTATTGTAAATTTACGTATCCAGTTTATTCGTGGCCCAGCGACTACAGCGCAACGACAAAGTTTCTGAAAACACGGTATATCATAATACTGACCACTAAGAACGTTGCCTGTTATTGTTAAATAACGTTAAATAGCGAGTAGAACTCGCTTCTAAAAGCAACGTTTAGCACGCTTTAGCAGATGTAGATATAAATTCTGCACAGTAAGAATCGATAATACTTCGTAATTTAATAACTCCATACTAGCTGACAAAGTTTCGAGTTAATGCAGTAACTAAATCTATGTAAATTTACATATCTCATTCATTTGTGGCCCAGCGACTACAGCGCAACGACAAAGTTTCTGAAAATACGGTATACCATACTACTGACCACTAAGAACGTTGCCTGTTATTGTTAAATAGCGTTAAATAGCGAGTAGAACTCGCTTCTAAAAGCAACGTTTAGCACGCTTTAGCAGATGTAGATATAAATTCTGCACAGTAAGAATTGATATAGCGAGTAGAACTCGCTTCTAAAAGCAACGTTTAGCACGCTTTAGCAGATTTGGATATAAATCCTGTACAGTAAAAATCGATAATGCTTCGTAATTTATTAATCCATACTAGCTGACAAAGTTTCGAGTTAATGCAGTAAGTAATTTATTGTAAATTTACGTATCCAATTTATTCGTGGCCCAGCGACTACAGCGCAACGACAAAGTTTCTGAAAACACGGTATATCATAATACTGACCACTAAGAACGTTGCCTGTTATTGTTAAATAACGTTAAATAGCGAGTAGAACTCGCTTCTAAAAGCAGCGTTTAGCACGCTTTAGCAAATTTGGATATAAATCCTGTACAGTAAGAATCGATAATGCTTCGTAATTTATTAATCCATACTAGCTGACAAAGTTTCGAGTTAATGCAGTAAGTAATTTATTGTAAATTTACGTATCCAATTTATTCGTGGCCCAGCGACTACAGCGCAACGACAAAGTTTCTGAAAACACGGTATATCATAATACTGACCACTAAGAACGTTGTCTGTTATTGTTAAATAACGTTAAATAGCCAGTAGAACTCGCTTCTAAAAGCAACGTTTAGCACGCTTTAGCAGATTTAGATATAACTTCTGCACAGTAAGAATCTATAATGCTTCGTAACTTAATAACGCCATACTAGCTGACAAAGATTCGAGTTAATGTAGTACCTAAATCTATGTAAATTTACATATCTAATTCATTTGTGGCCCAGCGACTACAGCGCAACGACAAAGTTTCTGAAAATACGGTATACCATACTACTGACCACTAAGAACGTTGCCTGTTATTGTTAAATAGCGTTAAATAGCGAGTAGAACTCGCTTCTAAAAGCAACGTTTAGCACGCTTTAGCAGATTTGGATATAAATCCTGTACAGTAAGAATCGATAATGCTTCGTAATTTATTAATCCATACTAGCTGACAAAGTTTCGAGTTAATGCAGTAAGTAATTTATTGTAAATTTACGTATCCAGTTTATTCGTGGCCCAGCGACTACAGCGCAACGACAAAGTTTCTGAAAACACGGTATATCATAATACTGACCACTAAGAACGTTGCCTGTTATTGTTAAATAACGTTAAATAGCCAGTAGAACTCGCTTCTAAAAGCAACGTTTAGCACGCTTTAGCAGATTTAGATATAACTTCTGCACAGTAAGAATCTATAATGCTTCGTAACTTAATAACGCCATACTAGCTGACAAAGATTCGAGTTAATGTAGTACCTAAATCTATGTAAATTTACATATCTAATTCATTTGTGGCCCAGCGACTACAGCGCAACGACAAAGTTTCTGAAAATACGGTATACCATACTACTGACCACTAAGAACGTTGCCTGTTATTGTTAAATAGCGTTAAATAGCGAGTAGAACTCGCTTCTAAAAGCAACGTTTAGCACGCTTTAGCAGATTTGGATATAAATCCTGTACAGTAAGAATCGATAATGCTTCGTAATTTATTAATCCATACTAGCTGACAAAGTTTCGAGTTAATGCAGTAAGTAATTTATTGTAAATTTACGTATCCAGTTTATTCGTGGCCCAGCGACTACAGCGCAACGACAAAGTTTCTGAAAACACGGTATATCATAATACTGACCACTAAGAACGTTGTCTGTTATTGTTAAATAACGTTAAATAGCCAGTAGAACTCGCTTCTAAAAGCAACGTTTAGCACGCTTTAGCAGATTTAGATATAACTTCTGCACAGTAAGAATCTATAATGCTTCGTAACTTAATAACGCCATACTAGCTGACAAAGATTCGAGTTAATGCAGTAACTAAATCTATGTAAATTTACATATCTAATTCATTTGTGGCCCAGCGACTACAGCGCAACGACAAAGTTTCTGAAAATACGGTATACCATACTTCTGACCACTAAGAACGTTGCCTGTTATTGTTAAATAGCGTTAAATAGCGAGTATAACTCGCTTCTAAAAGCAACGTTTAGCACGCTTTAGCAGATGTAGATATAAATTCTGCACAGTAAGAATCGATATAGCGAGTAGAACTCGCTTCTAAAAGCAACGTTTAGCACGCTTTAGCAGATGTAGATATAAATTCTGCACAGTAAGAATCGATAATGCTTCGTAATTTAATAACTCCATACTAGCTGACAAAGATTCGAGTTAATGCAGTAACTAAACCTATGTAAATTTACACATCTAATTCATTTGTGGCCCAGCGACAACAGCTCAACGACCAAGTTTCTAAAAATACGGTTTACCATACTACTGACCACTAAGAACGTTGTCTGTTATTGTTAAATAACGTTAAATAGCGAGTAGAACTCGCTTCTAAAAGCAACGTTTAGCACGCTTTAGCAGATTTAGATATAACTTCTGCACAGTAAGAATCGATAATGCTTCGTAATTTTATAACTCCATACTAGCTGACAAAGATTCGAGTTAATGTAGTAACTAAACCTATGTAAATTTTAGCACGCTTTAGCAGATTTAGATATAAATTCTGCACAGTAAGAATCGATAATGCTTCGTAATTTAATAACTCCATACTAGCTGACAAAGATTCGAGTTAATATAGTAACTAAACCTATGTAAATTTTAGCACGCGTTAGCAGATTTAGATATAAATTCTGCACAGTAAGAATCGATAATGCTTTATAATTTAATAACTCCATTCTAGCTGACAAAGTTTCGAGTTAATGTAGTAAATAACCCTATGTAAATTTACACCTCTAACTCAATTGTGGCCCAGCGACAACAGCGCAACGAACAAGTTTTTGAAAATACGATATATCATACTACTGACCACTAAGAACGTTGCCTGTTATTGTTAAATATTTTTAAATAGCGAATAGAATTCGTTTCTAAAAGCAACGATTTGCACGCTTCAGCAGATTTAGATATAAATTCTGCACAGTAAGAATCGATAATGCTTCGTAATTTAATAACTTCATACTAGCTGACAAAGGTTCGAGTTAATGCAGTAACTAAACCTATGTAAATTTACACATCTAATTCATTTGTGGCCCAGCGACAACAGCTCAACGACCAAGTTTCTGAAAATAGGGTATACCATACTACTGACCACTAAGAACGTTGTCTGTTATTCTTAAATAACGTTAAATAGCGAGTAGAACTCGCTTCTAAAAGCAACGTTTAGCACGCTTTAGCAGATGTAGACATAAATTCTGCACAGTAAGAATCGATATAGCGAGTAGAACTCGCTTCTAAAAGCAACGTTTAGCACGCTTTAGCAGATGTAGCTATAAATTCTGCACAGTAAGAATCGATAATGCTTCGTAATTTAATAACTCCATACTAGCTGACAAAGATTCGAGTTAATGCAGTAACTAAACCTATGTAAATTTACACATCTAATTCATTTGAGGCCCAGCGACAACAGCACAACGACCAAGTTTCTGAAAATACGGTATATCATACTACTGAACACTAAGAACGTTGCATGTTATTGTTAAATAACGTTAAATAGCGAGTAGAACTCGCTTCTAAAAGCAGCGTTTAACACGCTTTAGCAGATTTAGATATAAATTCTACACAGTAAGAATCGATAATGCTTCGTAATTTAATAACTCCATACTAGCTGACAAAGATTCGAGTTCATGCAGTAACTAAACCTATGTAAATTTACACATCTAATTCATTTGTGGCCCAGCGACAACAGCTCAACGACCAAGTTTCTGAAAATAGGGTATACCATACTACTGACCACTAAGAACGTTGCCTGTTATTGTTAAATAGCGTTAAATAGCGAGTAGAACTCGCTTCTAAAAGCAACGTTTAGCACGCTTTAGCAGATGTAGATATAAATTCTGCACAGTAAGAATCGATATAGCGAGTAGAACTCGCTTCTAAAAGCAACGTTTAGCACGCTTTAGCAGATGTAGATATAAATTCTGCACAGTAAGAATCGATAATGCTTCGTAATTTAATAACTCCATACTAGCTGACAAAGATTCGAGTTAATGCAGTAACTAAATCTATGTAAATTTACATATCTAATTCATTTGTGGCCCAGCGACTACAGCGCAACGACAAAGTTTCTGAAAATACGGTATACCATACTACTGACCACTAAGAACGTTGCCTGTTATTGTTAAATAGCGTTAAATAGCGAGTAGAACTCGCTTCTAAAAGCAACGTTTAGCACGCTTTAGCAGATGTAGATATAAATTCTGCACAGTAAGAATCGATATAGCGAGTAGAACTCGCTTCTAAAAGCAACGTTTAGCACGCTTTAGCAGATGTAGATATAAATTCTGCACAGTAAGAATCGATAATGCTTCGTAATTTAATAACTCCATACTAGCTGACAAAGATTCGAGTTAAAGCAGTAACTAACCCTATGTAAATTTACACATTTAATTCATTTGTGGCCCAGCGATAACAGCTCAACGGCTAAGTTTCTGAAAATACGTTATATCATACTACTGAACACTATGAACGTTGCCTGTTATTGTTAAATAACGTTAAATAGCGAGTAGAACTCGCTTCTAAAAGCAGCGTTTAGCACACTTTAGCAGATGTAGATATAAATTCTGCACAGTAAGAATTGATATAGCGAGTAGAACTCGCTTCTAAAAGCAACGTTTAGCACGCTTTAGCAGATTTGGATATAAATCCTGTACAGTAAGAATCGATAATGCTTCGTAATTTATTAATCCATACTAGCTGACAAAGTTTCGAGTTAATGCAGTAAGTAATTTATTGTAAATTTACGTATCCAATTTATTCGTGGCCCAGCGACTACAGCGCAACGACAAAGTTTCTGAAAACACGGTATATCATAATACTGACCACTAAGAACGTTGCCTGTTATAGTTAAATAACGTTAAATAGCGAGTAGAACTCGCTTCTAAAAGCAGCGTTTAGCACGCTTTAGCAGATTTGGATATAAATCCTGTACAGTAAGAATCGATAATGCTTCGTAATTTATTAATCCATACTAGCTGACAAAGTTTCGAGTTAATGCAGTAAGTAATTTATTGTAAATTTACGTATCCAATTTATTCGTGGCCCAGCGACTACAGCGCAACGACAAAGTTTCTGAAAACACGGTATATCATAATACTGACCACTAAGAACGTTGTCTGTTATTGTTAAATAACGTTAAATAGCCAGTAGAACTCGCTTCTAAAAGCAACGTTTAGCACGCTTTAGCAGATTTAGATATAACTTCTGCACAGTAAGAATCTATAATGCTTCGTAACTTAATAACGCCATACTAGCTGACAAAGATTCGAGTTAATGCAGTAACTAAATCTATGTAAATTTACATATCTAATTCATTTGTGGCCCAGCGACTACAGCGCAACGACAAAGTTTCTGAAAATATGGTATACCATACTACTGACCACTAAGAACGTTGCCTGTTATTGTTAAATAGCGTTAAATAGCGAGTAGAACTCGCTTCTAAAAGCAACGTTTAGCACGCTTTAGCAGATGTAGATATAAATTCTGCACAGTAAGAATTGATATAGCGAGTAGAACTCGCTTCTAAAAGCAACGTTTAGCACGCTTTAGCAGATTTGGATATAAATCCTGTACAGTAAGAATCGATAATGCTTCGTAATTTATTAATCCATACTAGCTGACAAAGTTTCGAGTTAATGCAGTAAGTAATTTATTGTAAATTTACGTATCCAATTTATTCGTGGCCCAGCGACTACAGCGCAACGACAAAGTTTCTGAAAACACGGTATATCATAATACTGACCACTAAGAACGTTGCCTGTTATTGTTAAATAACGTTAAATAGCGAGTAGAACTCGCTTCTAAAAGCAGCGTTTAGCACGCTTTAGCAGATTTGGATATAAATCCTGTACAGTAAGAATCGATAATGCTTCGTAATTTATTAATCCATACTAGCTGACAAAGTTTCGAGTTAATGCAGTAAGTAATTTATTGTAAATTTACGTATCCAGTTTATTCGTGGCCCAGCGACTACAGCGCAACGACAAAGTTTCTGAAAACACGGTATATCATAATACTGACCACTAAGAACGTTGCCTGTTATTGTTAAATAACGTTAAATAGCGAGTAGAACTCGCTTCTAAAAGCAACGTTTAGCACGCTTTAGCAGATTTGGATATAAATCCTGTACAGTAAGAATCGATAATGCTTCGTAATTTATTAATCCATACTAGCTGACAAAGTTTCGAGTTAATGCAGTAAGTAATTTATTGTAAATTTACGTATCCAATTTATTCGTGGCCCAGCGACTACAGCGCAACGACAAAGTTTCTGAAAACACGGTATATCATAATACTGACCACTAAGAACGTTGTCTGTTATTGTTAAATAACGTTAAATAGCCAGTAGAACTCGCTTCTAAAAGCAACGTTTAGCACGCTTTAGCAGATTTAGATATAACTTCTGCACAGTAAGAATCTATAATGCTTCGTAACTTAATAACGCCATACTAGCTGACAAAGATTCGAGTTAATGCAGTAACTAAATCTATGTAAATTTACATATCTAATTCATTTGTGGCCCAGCGACTACAGCGCAACGACAAAGTTTCTGAAAATACGGTATACCATACTTCTGACCACTAAGAACGTTGCCTGTTATTGTTAAATAGCGTTAAATAGCGAGTATAACTCGCTTCTAAAAGCAACGTTTAGCACGCTTTAGCAGATGTAGATATAAATTCTGCACAGTAAGAATCGATATAGCGAGTAGAACTCGCTTCTAAAAGCAACGTTTAGCACGCTTTAGCAGATGTAGATATAAATTCTGCACAGTAAGAATCGATAATGCTTCGTAATTTAATAACTCCATACTAGCTGACAAAGATTCGAGTTAATGCAGTAACTAAACCTATGTAAATTTACACATCTAATTCATTTGTGGCCCAGCGACAACAGCTCAACGACCAAGTTTCTAAAAATACGGTTTACCATACTACTGACCACTAAGAACGTTGTCTGTTATTGTTAAATAACGTTAAATAGCGAGTAGAACTCGCTTCTAAAAGCAACGTTTAGCACGCTTTAGCAGATTTAGATATAACTTCTGCACAGTAAGAATCGATAATGCTTCGTAATTTTATAACTCCATACTAGCTGACAAAGATTCGAGTTAATGTAGTAACTAAACCTATGTAAATTTTAGCACGCTTTAGCAGATTTAGATATAAATTCTGCACAGTAAGAATCGATAATGCTTCGTAATTTAATAACTCCATACTAGCTGACAAAGATTCGAGTTAATATAGTAACTAAACCTATGTAAATTTTAGCACGCGTTAGCAGATTTAGATATAAATTCTGCACAGTAAGAATCGATAATGCTTTATAATTTAATAACTCCATTCTAGCTGACAAAGTTTCGAGTTAATGTAGTAAATAACCCTATGTAAATTTACACCTCTAACTCAATTGTGGCCCAGCGACAACAGCGCAACGAACAAGTTTTTGAAAATACGGTATATCATACTACTGACCACTAAGAACGTTGCCTGTTATTGTTAAATATTTTTAAATAGCGAATAGAATTCGTTTCTAAAAGCAACGATTTGCACGCTTCAGCAGATTTAGATATAAATTCTGCACAGTAAGAATCGATAATGCTTCGTAATTTAATAACTTCATACTAGCTGACAAAGGTTCGAGTTAATGCAGTAACTAAACCTATGTAAATTTACACATCTAATTCATTTGTGGCCCAGCGACAACAGCTCAACGACCAAGTTTCTGAAAATAGGGTATACCATACTACTGACCACTAAGAACGTTGTCTGTTATTCTTAAATAACGTTAAATAGCGAGTAGAACTCGCTTCTAAAAGCAACGTTTAGCACGCTTTAGCAGATGTAGACATAAATTCTGCACAGTAAGAATCGATATAGCGAGTAGAACTCGCTTCTAAAAGCAACGTTTAGCACGCTTTAGCAGATGTAGCTATAAATTCTGCACAGTAAGAATCGATAATGCTTCGTAATTTAATAACTCCATACTAGCTGACAAAGATTCGAGTTAATGCAGTAACTAAACCTATGTAAATTTACACATCTAATTCATTTGAGGCCCAGCGACAACAGCACAACGACCAAGTTTCTGAAAATACGGTATATCATACTACTGAACACTAAGAACGTTGCATGTTATTGTTAAATAACGTTAAATAGCGAGTAGAACTCGCTTCTAAAAGCAGCGTTTAACACGCTTTAGCAGATTTAGATATAAATTCTACACAGTAAGAATCGATAATGCTTCGTAATTTAATAACTCCATACTAGCTGACAAAGATTCGAGTTCATGCAGTAACTAAACCTATGTAAATTTACACATCTAATTCATTTGTGGCCCAGCGACAACAGCTCAACGACCAAGTTTCTGAAAATAGGGTATACCATACTACTGACCACTAAGAACGTTGCCTGTTATTGTTAAATAGCGTTAAATAGCGAGTAGAACTCGCTTCTAAAAGCAACGTTTAGCACGCTTTAGCAGATGTAGATATAAATTCTGCACAGTAAGAATCGATATAGCGAGTAGAACTCGCTTCTAAAAGCAACGTTTAGCACGCTTTAGCAGATGTAGATATAAATTCTGCACAGTAAGAATCGATAATGCTTCGTAATTTAATAACTCCATACTAGCTGACAAAGATTCGAGTTAATGCAGTAACTAAATCTATGTAAATTTACATATCTAATTCATTTGTGGCCCAGCGACTACAGCGCAACGACAAAGTTTCTGAAAATACGGTATACCATACTACTGACCACTAAGAACGTTGCCTGTTATTGTTAAATAGCGTTAAATAGCGAGTAGAACTCGCTTCTAAAAGCAACGTTTAGCACGCTTTAGCAGATGTAGATATAAATTCTGCACAGTAAGAATCGATATAGCGAGTAGAACTCGCTTCTAAAAGCAACGTTTAGCACGCTTTAGCAGATGTAGATATAAATTCTGCACAGTAAGAATCGATAATGCTTCGTAATTTAATAACTCCATACTAGCTGACAAAGATTCGAGTTAAAGCAGTAACTAACCCTATGTAAATTTACACATTTAATTCATTTGTGGCCCAGCGATAACAGCTCAACGGCTAAGTTTCTGAAAATACGTTATATCATACTACTGAACACTATGAACGTTGCCTGTTATTGTTAAATAACGTTAAATAGCGAGTAGAACTCGCTTCTAAAAGCAGCGTTTAGCACACTTTAGCAGATGTAGATATAAATTCTGCACAGTAAGAATTGATATAGCGAGTAGAACTCGCTTCTAAAAGCAACGTTTAGCACGCTTTAGCAGATTTGGATATAAATCCTGTACAGTAAGAATCGATAATGCTTCGTAATTTATTAATCCATACTAGCTGACAAAGTTTCGAGTTAATGCAGTAAGTAATTTATTGTAAATTTACGTATCCAATTTATTCGTGGCCCAGCGACTACAGCGCAACGACAAAGTTTCTGAAAACACGGTATATCATAATACTGACCACTAAGAACGTTGCCTGTTATAGTTAAATAACGTTAAATAGCGAGTAGAACTCGCTTCTAAAAGCAGCGTTTAGCACGCTTTAGCAGATTTGGATATAAATCCTGTACAGTAAGAATCGATAATGCTTCGTAATTTATTAATCCATACTAGCTGACAAAGTTTCGAGTTAATGCAGTAAGTAATTTATTGTAAATTTACGTATCCAATTTATTCGTGGCCCAGCGACTACAGCGCAACGACAAAGTTTCTGAAAACACGGTATATCATAATACTGACCACTAAGAACGTTGTCTGTTATTGTTAAATAACGTTAAATAGCCAGTAGAACTCGCTTCTAAAAGCAACGTTTAGCACGCTTTAGCAGATTTAGATATAACTTCTGCACAGTAAGAATCTATAATGCTTCGTAACTTAATAACGCCATACTAGCTGACAAAGATTCGAGTTAATGCAGTAACTAAATCTATGTAAATTTACATATCTAATTCATTTGTGGCCCAGCGACTACAGCGCAACGACAAAGTTTCTGAAAATATGGTATACCATACTACTGACCACTAAGAACGTTGCCTGTTATTGTTAAATAGCGTTAAATAGCGAGTAGAACTCGCTTCTAAAAGCAACGTTTAGCACGCTTTAGCAGATGTAGATATAAATTCTGCACAGTAAGAATTGATATAGCGAGTAGAACTCGCTTCTAAAAGCAACGTTTAGCACGCTTTAGCAGATTTGGATATAAATCCTGTACAGTAAGAATCGATAATGCTTCGTAATTTATTAATCCATACTAGCTGACAAAGTTTCGAGTTAATGCAGTAAGTAATTTATTGTAAATTTACGTATCCAATTTATTCGTGGCCCAGCGACTACAGCGCAACGACAAAGTTTCTGAAAACACGGTATATCATAATACTGACCACTAAGAACGTTGCCTGTTATTGTTAAATAACGTTAAATAGCGAGTAGAACTCGCTTCTAAAAGCAGCGTTTAGCACGCTTTAGCAGATTTGGATATAAATCCTGTACAGTAAGAATCGATAATGCTTCGTAATTTATTAATCCATACTAGCTGACAAAGTTTCGAGTTAATGCAGTAAGTAATTTATTGTAAATTTACGTATCCAATTTATTCGTGGCCCAGCGACTACAGCGCAACGACAAAGTTTCTGAAAACACGGTATATCATAATACTGACCACTAAGAACATTGTCTGTTATTGTTAAATAACGTTAAATAGCCAGTAGAACTCGCTTCTAAAAGCAACGTTTAGCACGCTTTAGCAGATTTAGATATAACTTCTGCACAGTAAGAATCTATAATGCTTCGTAACTTAATAACGCCATACTAGCTGACAAAGATTCGAGTTAATGTAGTAACTAAATCTATGTAAATTTACATATCTAATTCATTTGTGGCCCAGCGACTACAGCGCAACGACAAAGCTTCTGAAAATACGGTATACCATACTACTGACCACTAAGAACGTTGCCTGTTATTGTTAAATAGCGTTAAATAGCGAGTAGAACTCGCTTCTAAAAGCAACGTTTAGCACGCTTTAGCAGATGTAGATATAAATTCTGCACAGTAAGAATTGATATAGCGAGTAGAACTCGCTTCTAAAAGCAACGTTTAGCACGCTTTAGCAGATTTGGATATAAATCCTGTACAGTAAGAATCGATAATGCTTCGTAATTTATTAATCCATACTAGCTGACAAAGTTTCGAGTTAATGCAGTAAGTAATTTATTGTAAATTTACGTATACAGTTTATTCGTGGCCCAGCGACTACAGCGCAACGACAAAGTTTCTGAAAACACGGTATATCATAATACTGACCACTAAGAACGTTGCCTGTTATTGTTAAATAACGTTAAATAGCGAGTAGAACTCGCTTCTAAAAGCAACGTTTAGCACGCTTTAGCAGATGTAGATATAAATTCTGCACAGTAAGAATCGATAATACTTCGTAATTTAATAACTCCATACTAGCTGACAAAGTTTCGAGTTAATGCAGTAACTAAATCTATGTAAATTTACATATCTCATTCATTTGTGGCCCAGCGACTACAGCGCAACGACAAAGTTTCTGAAAATACGGTATACCATACTACTGACCACTAAGAACGTTGCCTGTTATTGTTAAATAGCGTTAAATAGCGAGTAGAACTCGCTTCTAAAAGCAACGTTTAGCACGCTTAGCAGATGTAGATATAAATTCTGCACAGTAAGAATTGATATAGCGAGTAGAACTCGCTTCTAAAAGCAACGTTTAGCACGCTTTAGCAGATTTGGATATAAATCCTGTACAGTAAGAATCGATAATGCTTCGTAATTTATTAATCCATACTAGCTGACAAAGTTTCGAGTTAATGCAGTAAGTAATTTATTGTAAATTTACGTATCCAATTTATTCGTGGCCCAGCGACTACAGCGCAACGACAAAGTTTCTGAAAACACGGTATATCATAATACTGACCACTAAGAACGTTGCCTGTTATTGTTAAATAACGTTAAATAGCGAGTAGAACTCGCTTCTAAAAGCAGCGTTTAGCACGCTTTAGCAAATTTGGATATAAATCCTGTACAGTAAGAATCGATAATGCTTCGTAATTTATTAATCCATACTAGCTGACAAAGTTTCGAGTTAATGCAGTAAGTAATTTATTGTAAATTTACGTATCCAATTTATTCGTGGCCCAGCGACTACAGCGCAACGACAAAGTTTCTGAAAACACGGTATATCATAATACTGACCACTAAGAACGTTGTCTGTTATTGTTAAATAACGTTAAATAGCCAGTAGAACTCGCTTCTAAAAGCAACGTTTAGCACGCTTTAGCAGATTTAGATATAACTTCTGCACAGTAAGAATCTATAATGCTTCGTAACTTAATAACGCCATACTAGCTGACAAAGTTTCGAGTTAATGTAGTAACTAAATCTATGTAAATTTACATATCTAATTCATTTGTGGCCCAGCGACTACAGCGCAACGACAAAGTTTCTGAAAATACGGTATACCATACTACTGACCACTAAGAACGTTGCCTGTTATTGTTAAATAGCGTTAAATAGCGAGTAGAACTCGCTTCTAAAAGCAACGTTTAGCACGCTTTAGCAGATGTAGATATAAATTCTGCACAGTAAGAATTGATATAGCGAGTAGAACTCGCTTCTAAAAGCAACGTTTAGCACGCTTTAGCAGATTTGGATATAAATCCTGTACAGTAAGAATCGATAATGCTTCGTAATTTATTAATCCATACTAGCTGACAAAGTTTCGAGTTAATGCAGTAAGTAGTTTATTGTAAATTTACGTATCCAGTTTATTCGTGGCCCAGCGACTACAGCGCAACGACAAAGTTTCTGAAAACACGGTATATCATAATACTGACCACTAAGAACGTTGCCTGTTATTGTTAAATAACGTTAAATAGCGAGTAGAACTCGCTTCTAAAAGCGGCGTTTAGCACGCTTTAGCAGATTTGGATATAAATCCTGTACAGTAAGAATCGATAATGCTTCGTAATTTATTAATCCATACTAGCTGACAAAGTTTCGAGTTAATGCAGTAAGTAATTTATTGTAAATTTACGTATCCAATTTATTCGTGGCCCAGCGACTACACCGCAACGACAAAGTTTCTGAAAACACGGTATATCATAATACTGACCACTAAGAACGTTGTCTGTTATTGTTAAATAACGTTAAATAGCCAGTAGAACTCGCTTCTAAAAGCAACGTTTAGCTCGCTTTAGCAGATTTAGATATAACTTCTGCACAGTAAGAATCTATAATGCTTCGTAACTTAATAACGCCATACTAGCTGACAAAGATTCGAGTTAATGCAGTAACTAAATCTATGTAAATTTACATATCTAATTCATTTGTGGCCCAGCGACTACAGCGCAACGAAAAAGTTTCTGAAAATACGGTATACCATACTTCTGACCACTAAGAACGTTGCCTGTTATTGTTAAATAGCGTTAAATAGCGAGTATAACTCGCTTCTAAAAGCAACGTTTAGCACGCTTTAGCAGATGTAGATATAAATTCTGCACAGTAAGAATCGATATAGCGAGTAGAACTCGCTTCTAAAAGCAACGTTTAGCACGCTTTAGCAGATGTAGATATAAATTCTGCACAGTAAGAATCGATAATGCTTCGTAATTTAATAACTCCATACTAGCTGACAAAGATTCGAGTTAATGCAGTAACTAAACCTATGTAAATTTACACATCTAATTCATTTGTGGCCCAGCGACAACAGCTCAACGACCAAGTTTCTGAAAATACGGTATATCATACTACTGAACACTAAGAACGTTGCATGTTATTGTTAAATAACGTTAAATAGCGAGTAGAACTCGCTTCTAAAAGCAGCGTTTAACACGCTTTAGCAGATTTAGATATAAATTCTACACAGTAAGAATCGATAATGCTTCGTAATTTAATAACTCCATACTAGCTGACAAAGATTCGAGTTCATGCAGTAACTAAACCTATGTAAATTTACACATCTAATTCATTTGTGGCCCAGCGACAACAGCTCAACGACCAAGTTTCTGAAAATAGGGTATACCATACTACTGACCACTAAGAACGTTGCCTGTTATTGTTAAATAGCGTTAAATAGCGAGTAGAACTCGCTTCTAAAAGCAACGTTTAGCACGCTTTAGCAGATGTAGATATAAATTCTGCACAGTAAGAATCGATATAGCGAGTAGAACTCGCTTCTAAAAGTAACGTTTAGCACGCTGTAGCAGATGTAGATATAAATTCTGCACAGTAAGAATCGATAATGCTTCGTAATTTAATAACTCCATACTAGCTGACAAAGATTCGAGTTAATGCAGTAACTAAATCTATGTAAATTTACATATCTAATTCATTTGTGGCCCAGCGACTACAGCGCAACGACAAAGTTTCTGAAAATACGGTATACCATACTACTGACCACTAAGAACGTTGCCTGTTATTGTTAAATAGCGTTAAATAGCGAGTAGAACTCGCTTCTAAAAGCAACGTTTAGCACGCTTTAGCAGATGTAGATATAAATTCTGCACAGTAAGAATCGATATAGCGAGTAGAACTCGCTTCTAAAAGCAACGTTTAGCACGCTTTAGCAGATGTAGATATAAATTCTGCACAGTAAGAATCGATAATGCTTCGTAATTTAATAACTCCATACTAGCTGACAAAGATTCGAGTTAAAGCAGTAACTAAACCTATGTAAATTTACACATCTAATTCATTTGTGGCCCAGCGACAACAGCTCAACGACTAAGTATCTGAAAATACGATATATCATACTACTGACCACTAAGAACGTTGCCTGTTATTGTTAAATAACGTTAAATAGCGAGTAGAACTCGCTTCTAAAAGCAGCGTTTAGCACGCTTTAGCAGATTTGGATATAAATCCTGTACAGTAAGAATCGATAATGCTTCGTAATTTATTAATCCATACTAGCTGACAAAGTTTCGAGTTAATGCAGTAAGTAATTTATTGTAAATTTACGTATCCAATTTATTCGTGGCCCAGCGACTACAGCGCAACGACAAAGTTTCTGAAAACACGGTATATCATAATACTGACCACTAAGAACGTTGTCTGTTATTGTTAAATAACGTTAAATAGCCAGTAGAACTCGCTTCTAAAAGCAACGTTTAGCACGCTTTAGCAGATTTAGATATAACTTCTGCACAGTAAGAATCTATAATGCTTCGTAACTTAATAACGCCATACTAGCTGACAAAGATTCGAGTTAATGCAGTAACTAAATCTATGTAAATTTACATATCTAATTCATTTGTGGCCCAGCGACTACAGCGCAACGACAAAGTTTCTGAAAATACGGTATACCATACTACTGACCACTAAGAACGTTGCCTGTTATTGTTAAATAGCGTTAAATAGCGAGTAGAACTCGCTTCTAAAAGCAACGTTTAGCACGCTTTAGCAGATGTAGATATAAATTCTGCACAGTAAGAATCGATAATGCTTCGTAATTTAATAACTCCATACTAGCTGACAAAGATTCGAGTTAAAGCAGTAACTAAACCTATGTAAATTTACACATCTAATTCATTTGTGGCCCAGCGACAACAGCTCAACGACTAAGTATCTGAAAATACGGTATATCATACTACTGACCACTAAGAACGTTGCCTGTTATTGTTAAATAACGTTAAATAGCGTGTTAAGTGTTTCATAAAATTGTGCCGCCTCGCTTGCAGTGGCGTATTTACTATGCGCATTCTAGAACTTGAGCGGGCCTTCGCCTCGCCGCTTCACTTACGTTCCTTCTGTCAACGTGGCAGCACGCGAACCAGTCCACACCGCGAAAGCTAATTCTTTGTTTAAATGTTCAAATGTTTGTGTGTTAATTTATGGCAATAAATTACCTACTTTGCTTTCAACGTGTGTATAATTTAGTAAAGAAAATCAATACAGTCCATTAACGTCCAAGGCGAGCTAGCAATCAGGAATTTTCCAAACATAACGGAAAACTGAGAGGCTCCCCAACATTGTTCCTTCGAGCCGCATGGTCCATCGGCCCGGAAAAGCAGCCTAAACAGGGCAAGTAAGTACAACACGCAGTTTCAATCGTGTTAAATCCGTCCCTAACGAGAGGAAGGAAGACAGCATACGCTGCTATCTGCGTAGGAGCGAGAAAGCCAAACGCCGAGTCTAGCGGCAACAACGTGCAGGTGGGCAGGCAGCTGCCGGCGAGACGGTAGTTCGGGCCACAACAACGAAAAAGGCGGCACACACCAATATCAATGTAAGCCTAATTTCCTTTGTGAGATTTCCTATGCATGAATTTGTGTCTCTGCATGTGCATAATTTCAGCTGCGTATTATTGCGTAAACAAATGGTTTATGAGTCATATAAACATTTTAATTGCGTGAAGTGCCAAGCTACTTCGTTTGATTCGTGACTACAATATCCCCTGCATGTTTCATATTGCAGTCGAATCAGTCACAAGTTAATCATCTCGCGTTGTACCAGGGTCGTTTTCTGCGTCGTTAGCGCCAAGATTCTCGCGTCGTTATCAAAGCTGTCTTGCGTTGTAAACAAAATTCCGTACCAGGGGCGTACGAGAGTTAGTTCTATCTGCTAAATTGTTTTAATTTCAACAATTATGGATCCACTTGTAAGAGTGCGAGGCTCTATCAAAGGCAAGCTTACGCGTTTCGCAAATCACGTGCACTCTTTGCAAACAATTCATGATGAAGATCAATTCTTATCTAGAGCTCAGATTATTCAATTGCAAAAAAGATTGAATGATACAGCCACCTTGTTATCAGAATATTATGCGGTTTATGAACAAATTTTAGAAAACAGTAAGGATACAGAAGCTGAAATGCAACAACAAGTTGAATTTGAAGATTCTTATTATTTTGCAATTTCACAAGCTGAATATTTGATTAATGAATACAACAAGCAGTCTGATGTTGCACCAGATCGTTCTGGATCTCCTAACGGTAGCGTAAGATCAACGCATTCAAACTGCAGCTCACATTGCAATAATCGAGCTGTACGCCTTCCTGCCATCTCCATTCCCAAATATTCAGGGAACGTGTCAGAGTGGTTGGAATTTCGTGAGATTTTTATTAGCTTAATTCATGAGAATCAAACGCTAACTAATATTCAAAAACTGCATTACTTAAAGGCTAGTTTACAGGGTGATGCAAGGAAAATTATAAAAAGTTTAGAGTTTACTGCGAGTAATTATATTCTAGCTTGGGATGCATTGTGTAATCGTTACAATGATCCAAAAATTCTGATTCATAACCACCTCAATGCTATTTTTGAGCTCGAATCGTGCAGTAAGGAATCTGCAACTAAATTACGTACGATTAGCGATATGTTATTCAAACATTTTACAGCAATCAAATCATTAGCTACGAAAGCGAGCTTCTTGATGTTGTTATCATTTATGTCGTTTCTAAAAAACTGGACCCCACGACATTCCGTGAATGGGAGGTCCTTAGAAACCGGTCAAGTTCTGACCTGCCTAATCTTGACGAGTTCAAGGAATTTCTGCAAAACACAGCAAATCTTCTAGAAACTCTGGAAGTAAAAAATATTAAGCTTGTACCCGAAAAGTCTTCCAAGGTACATTCGAAATCATTTGTGTCAGGTACCCCTTCATGTCCACTTTGTAAGGGATCTCATCCCTTGTACAAATGAGATAAGTTTGTCAAGCTGTCTTCTCTTGACAGAAATTCAAAGGCAAAAGAGCTCCGTGTATGCTTTAATTGCCTAACTCAGGGTCACCTTTCGAGCCGCTCGCTGTAGCTCCAAATATACATGTAGAAAGTGCAAATCAAGGCACAACACCCTTCTGCATGAGGATAAACCTCAAAATGCTTCTTCTAGTCAACCAGGATCTGCGATGTCGGCAGAAACCCCTGTTGAACTAAATCAATCGATTTCGGCATTCTGTTCGAATGCTTTGCAGGTACTCTTACCTACGGCTACCGCTAAACTCATCGCTGATGATGGTACGCCTCATGTTGTGCGAATCCTGCTGGATTCCGGTTCCCAATCGAACTTCATACGTTCAGATTTGTGTAAAAGGTTGAAGCTTCCAACTCGCGAAGTCAACGTTACTGTTTCTGGCTTAAGTAAAGCTACTTCTCAAATCAAGGCTAGATGTGATATCAAGCTACAAGCCCCTCACACCTCATACAGTATTGGCCTATCCTGTCTTGTTCTCGATGAGATTACAGGTACAACCCCAAGTTTTCGCGTCCAGCGAAACAGTTTTAAGGTTCCTGATAACATCAAGTTATCAGATCTGTCCTACGACCAACCGGGCACCATCGACATTCTGATTGGTTCGCCCATTTTCTGGCAGCTCCTTTGTATTGGACAAATTGGTCTAGGCCCAAATCTTCCCATCCTCCAAAAAACTCGTTTTGGTTGGATTGTTTCTGGCCCTACAGGCCCCCCTTCTGCGTACCCTGTACAGTGCAATCTTGGCACGATCGAGGATGCTTCTGACCCCATTGCTAGGTTTTGGCAACTCGAACATTACCCAGAGGAAAAGGTCCGCACAAATGAAGAGAACGCCTGTGAGGCACATTTCGTGCAAAATACGCAACGAGAAGCGAATGGTCGATTCGTTGTCTCTATCCCTCTCAAGAAACCCGTAGAGGTATTGGGTGATTCATTGCAAATCGCTCAGAAAAGATTCTTATCATTAGAGAAGCGGTTACAAGCGAACCCTGACTTGTCCAATCGCTATTCGAATATTTCAAATTCTACAAGTAGTAAGGCTACCAAGCGTAGCATCTTGTCTGAAATATCACAGATATTTGACCCGCTGGGTCTGCTAAGCGAAGGTGAGGCATCTTGGCCTACTTCCAAACATGTTCTTGCTGAGCTTCCAGAATTCAAAAAAGAAGTTCAGAATTTTTCTGTAACCTCTGTTGAACCATTTCCATTCAATCAGTATTCAAGTTTGGCTCGCTTACAACGAGTTACAGCTTATTGCTTTCGTTTTTATAACAATGCGCGGACCCCCAAAGCTGATCGCCTTTCTGGGCCCCTTTCTACAGATGAACTGCAAGCAACCCTTGTAAGGCTTGCAAGGTTTTCACAACGTGAGTCATTTCCTGACGAATTTAAGCTGTTGTCACAGAACAAGCCTGTGAAACAATCTTCTGCGTTGATATCCTTGAATCCCTTTCTGGATTCCAAGGGACTGCTAAGAGTTGGTGGTAGGCTCCACAACTCTCAATTACCTTTTGACAAGAAGTTTCCTCTAGTGATTTCTGGCAAACATCCATTCGCCAAACTCCTAGTCTCACATGAGCACCTTCGGCTTCTGCATGCCGGACCTCAAATGCTGTTAGCTAACCTCAGAGAACGATATTGGATTACCTCTGGCAGAAACATAGTCAAGCAAGTGGTTCATCAATGCTTGCGGTGTTTTAGATTTTCTCTTAAGTTAACCGAACCCATAATGGGAGATCTGCCAGCCTCTCGTATTCAATCATCGCCCCCATTTCATACGACTGGTATCGATTATGGTGGACCGTGGTTCTAAACTAGTCAAGTCCTACCTTTGTCTATTCGTTTGTTTTGTCACAAAAGCAGTGCACCTTGAATTGGTCGCTGACCTTTCTACTGAAGCCTTCTTAATGGCCTTTCGCCGGTTTGTAGCTCGTCGAGGCAAACCGCTCCATGTCTATTCAGACAATGGCACTAACTTTGTCGGCGCTAATTCCGAATTAATCGAATTAGGCAATTTTCTTGCGGAACAAGGCCTTTCTATTTCCGAATCAGTCGCGAACGACGGAGTAGCTTGGCATTTTATACCCGCGCACAGTCCCCACTTTGGCGGATTGTGGGAGGCCGGAATTAAGTCCTCCAAACATCACATACGGCGCGTTATAGGTAACGCTAGTCTAAATTAAGATGAATTTTGCACTTTGCTAGCACAGGTGGAGGCGACCTTAAACTCCCGACCCCTGTCCCCTTTGTCCGCTGATCCAAACGACCTTCAGCCTTTGACTCCTGCTCATTTTCTGATCGGTCGTCCTTTGGTGTCACTGCCTGATCCCAACGTCACTGAGATAGCCGAGTCTCGGCTGTCTAGATACCAAAGAATACAACAGCTCCACCAGAATGTATGGAAAAGATGGAGTAAGGAGTACATCTCAGAACTCCAACAGCGCACCAAATGGCGCACACACCTTTCGGACCTCCAGCCTGGTTCCATGGTCCTCATCAAGGATGACAATCTTCCCCCTCTGAAGTGGAGGTTAGGCCGGGTCACCGAGCTGCACCCTGGCCTTGACGGCGTTACGCGTGTGGCGTCAGTGAAAACTGTGTCAGGGATCGTAAAGCGATCCTTCGCCAAATTGTGCCCGCTACCTAGTGTTGTGAACTAGTACGTTAGCGTCTTGCGCAGTGTTTCGTAAAGCCTTTTGGCTATCCATTGTTCGGGTTTTCTTGTATTACCTTAAGATCTATGTATTATCATGCTTATATATGTCTATTTTAGTTACATGTCTTACTCTAGATGTTACATGTCAAATTTGTACTATTGTTATTTGAAAGGTTACCCTTTCCAAGGCGGGCGGTATGTTAAGTGTTTCATAAAATTGTGCCGCCTCGCTTGCAGTGGCGTATTTACTATGCGCATTCTAGAACTTGAGCGGGCCTTCGCCTCGCCGCTTCACTTACGTTCCTTCTGTCAACGTGGCAGCACGCGAACCGGTCCACACCGCGAAAGCTAATTCTTTGTTTAAATGTTCAAATGTTTGTGTGTTAATTTATGGCAATAAATTACCTACTTTGCTTTCAACGTGTGTATAATTTAGTAAAGAAAATCAATACAGTCCATTAACGTCCAAGGCGAGCTAGCAATCAGGAATTTTCCAAACATAACGGAAAACTGAGAGGCTCCCCAACATAGCGAGTAGAACTCGCTTCTAAAAGCAGCGTTTAGCACGCTTTAGCAGATTTGGATATAAATCCTGTACAGTAAGAATCGATAATGCTTCGTAATTTAATAATCCATACTAGCTGACAAAGTTTCGAGTTAATGCAGTAACTAAACCTATGTAAATTTACATATTTAATTCACTTGTGGGCCAGCGACTACAGCGCAAGTACAAAATTTCTGAAAATACGGTATATCATACTACTGACCACTAAGAACGTTGTCTATTATTGTTAAATAGCTTTAAATAGCGAGTAGAACTCACTTCTAAAAGCAAGGTTCAGCACGCTTAAGCAGATTTGGAAATAAATTCTACACGGTAGGAATCGTGCACGCTTTATAACTTAATAACTCCATACTAGCTGACAAAGATTCGAGTTAATGCAGTAACTAAACCTAATGTAAGTTTACATATATAATACATTTGTAGCCCAGCGACTACAGCGCAACGACAAAGTCTCTGAAGACACGGTATATCATACTGCGGACCACTAAGAACGTTGTCTGTTATTGTTAAATAGCTAAAAAAAGTAGAACTCGCTTCTAAAAGCTAATTTCAGGACACTTTAACAGATTTACATATGAATTCTGCACAGTAGGAACCGTTCATGCTTCGTAACTTAATAATTCCCTACTAGCTGACAAAGATTCGAGTTAATGCAGTAACTAAACCTAATGTAAGTTTACATATCTAATACATTTGTAGCCCAGCGACTACAGCGCAACGACAAAGTTTCTGAAAACACGGTATATCATACTACTGACCACTAAGAACGTTGTCTGTTATTGTTAAATAGCGTTAAATAGCGAGTGGAACTCGCTTCTAAAAGCAACGTTTAGCACGCTTTAGCAAATTTGGATATAAATTCAGCACAGTAAGAATAGATAATGCTTCGTAATTTAATAACTCTATACTAGCTGACAAAGTTTCGAGTTAATGCAGTAACTAAACCTATGTAAATTTACATATTTAATTCACTTGTGGGCCAGCGACTACAGCGCAAGTACAAAATTTCTGAAAATACGGTATATCATACTACTGACCACTAAGAACGTTGTCTATTATTGTTAAATAGCGAGTAGAACTCGCTTCTAAAAGCAAGGTTCAGCACGCTTTAGCAGATTTGGAAATAAATTCTACACGGTAGGAATCGTGCATGCTTTATAACTTAATAACTCCATACTAGCTGAAAAAGATTCGAGTTAATGCAGTAACTAAACCTAATGTAAGTTTACATATATAATACATTTGTAGCCGAGCGACTACAGCGCAACGACAAAGTCTCTGAAGACACGGTATATCATACTGCGGACCACTAAGAACGTTGTCTGTTATTGTTAAATAGCTAAAAAAGTAGAACTCGCTTCTAAAAGCTAATTTCAGGACGCTTTAACAGATTTACATATGAATTCTGCACAGTAGGAACCGTTCATGCTTCGTAACTTAATAATTCCCTACTAGCTGACAAAGATTCGAGTTAATGCAGTAACTAAACCTAATGTAAGTTTACATATCTAATACATTTGTAGCCCAGCGACTACAGCGCAACGACAAAGTTTCTGAAAATACGGTATATCATACTGCGGACCACTAAGAACGTTGTCTGTTATTGTTAAATAGCGTTAAATAGCGAGTGGAACTCGCTTCTAAAAGCAACGTTTAGCACGCTTTAGCAGATTTGGATATAAATTCAGCACAGTAAGAATAGATAATGCTTCGTAATTTAATAACTCTATACTAGCTGACAAAGTTTCGAGTTAATGCAGTAACTAAACCTATGTAAATTTACATATTTAATTCACTTGTGGGCCAGCGACTACAGCGCAAGTACAAAATTTCTGAAAATACGGTATATCATGCTACTGACCACTAAGAACGTTGTCTATTATTGTTAAATAGCTTTAAATAGCGAGTAGAACTCGCTTCTAAAAGCAAGGTTCAGCACGCTTTAGCAGATTTGGAAATAAATTCTACACGGTAGGAATCGTGCATGCTTTATAACTTAATAACTCCATACTAGCTGACAAAGATTCGAGTTAATGCAGTAACTAAACCTAATGTAAGTGTACATATATAAAACATTTGTAGCCCAGCGACTACAGCGCAACGACAAAGTCTCTGAAGACACGGTATATCATACTACTGACCACTAAGAACGTTGTCTATTATTGTTAAATAGCTTTAAATAGCGAGTAGAACTCGCTTCTAAAAGCAACGTTTAGCACGCTTAAACAGATTTACATATGAATTCTGCACAGTAGGAACCGTTCATGCTTCGTAACTTAATAATTTCCTCCTAGCTGATAAAGATTCGAGTTGATGCAATAACTACACCATTGTAATTTTACATATCTACTTCATTTGTGGCTTCGCGACTTCAGCGTAACGACAAAGTTACTGAAATCACGGTATATCTCGACTCTCCAAAGACAAGTTTAAAAGCATGACTTACTCGTATGCTCTGTGCTGCATCCGAAATTATAGTTGTCGAAGACATTTCTGTGCCTACAATTCATCTAACGCCGAATTTCAAGGCGTCAAATACAAATACGAAGTCTTCTGTTTTTTCATTAAAACCTACAGCTACGCCGAAAATTTGGAACAGTCTGGTGCGATCAGTTGTGCCGATTATCAGTGCTGGAAATCGTTGCCAAACAAGTGTGTATGTAGCATCCGTATGTATGTGATCCACATCAGTTGCTATTTTAAGCAAAGTTTTTGAGAAAACAAAGAATCAACAATACGAAGGATCGTCGTATACCACTTCATATGATATTATAAATGCTTTGTATTGTTGTTCTAGTACTTGCCAGTTGTCAATAAAAAATGTCTCTATATCACCAAAGCTCAATGTGTTTGACCCAAATTTTGGCTTTCTCAAATTAGACAAATAATTATTAATATCAGTAATTTTTGGTATTGTTAGCTCTTTTCTGTGTAAACATTCGACGATCTTTTGGCTGGATTTTTGAATCGTAATTAAACAGCGTTTTTATTTCTGTTTTAACCACCTGACTTATTCTCATTTTTGCCTGTTTTTCTAAAACATTGCATGTGTGAGATAGCTCAGAACGATATAGCAGGACATTTTCGCTATGTGCTGGATATTTCAATAATAACGCTGATTTACTTTTGTGTACTGATAAATGCAATGTTCGGTTCCCTCACTAGGTATCTACATTCTTGCAATTAAATCTCCATATACCTTCATTTTTCACAAATCTTATAGCATCAGATTCATTAGAAAATGTTTGCTTCAGTTTCTAATATTTTTGTCGGTTCGGCCTTCTTGCTTCGTCTTTAGGTTCTAACACAGCCTCCTACACATACAACCAATGCTGTTGTAAGCTTACTGAACAGAGATGCCTGAGAGGCTGTATCAGGACTCCGTTACTTTGCGCTGATTCTATCCGTCAAGCACGTAAACAAGACTGTGTTTACGTTTTAAACCAAAGTAGTCAATGGTACTTGAAACGGACGGCAGTAGAGACACTAACCCTCGGAGCACAGCCTCATGCCCCGTGAATATTATGGCTTAGAAAGGGTAGTGAATGAATCAAACATTAAATGCAGATTAATTTTATTATGAAAATAGACTAGTATTTATACAAATAAAAAATGCTTAACGCAGTAACAATATCAAAGTTCATATGTACAGTTTAGTAGGACAAAGTGTTTAAATTACAAAACAGCAGATAAGCAATTGTGCAGGTTTATTTCCTGGTCGAGCGAAGGTCGCCCGTTGAACTCGCTGCTGTGGGTCGATATTATGCAAGAAGTGCAGAATAGCGTTTTCCTGGTTTTTAACTCATACGATTGTGTAATAACACTGGTTTTTAAATTACGAATAATGTTTCGTAAATTTGAACTGAAATATATAGTTTTAATCTAATTTAAACATATTAAATTTAGTAATTGGTGATAGCAATATTAAATAAATTGCATTTAAAGGCCATGCAACTGGATTTCGTAAATTTTAGAAAATAAAATTTATGTGTGTTTAAATCAAGTTTAAACATATTGCCAATTTTAGGCCGAAGAAAAAGAAAAGGAAAACTATATTGTTTCTTCCACATTAAGGGTTCTTAAAGGATATTCTTCTACGGTTGACTGGCGTTGTTTGGATTGATGCTTCCTTCGGTTGATCCTTTTTCGAATGTAGTAGACTGCTCCTATTAGAATAGCCCCTCCCAATAGGCTGCCTGTGATCCCGCTGGATAGATTGGAATGATGGCGGATGGTTTTCCATGTCACGTCTTTTAGACGCTGTTGATTATTCCTCTGGATAGGTAGTAGCGACGTCGGATGGCTCTCCAGGCTACTTCCTTCAGATAATGCTGCAGGTCTAACCGAGAGGGTTGTAAATCCTCGAAGTGGTTCGGTTGCTGCAACACTGGCTCCTTTGCTATTTCTGTAAAAGAGCTTTTGTGTTATTGTGTCGTTGAATACGTTGCCACTTGGTTTGGAACATCCCGACAATGTCCATCTGCTGCCTCTTCCTTTGGAGACGAATATTATATGAGTGAATACGATAATTAATATCACTCTTGCCGAGGTTAGCTGTTTTAGAGGATGCCGCATCGGTATTCCACATTGCGTGTATTCGGTAAATTCCCTCGCAGACTTTAATAAGCCGTCTTCTTGATACCATCTTCTACGAGGGGCTAAGTGCTTAGCATTGGGTTTATTGTTTCCTGAACTTGTTGCTGTTAGTTCTTGAATCCACCTTCTATTAGGCGTGGAATATTTGGTTTCGGATTTTTCATTTTTTGAATTCCTGGCTGCTCCTATTTCTTGGTTCCACCCTACACCGAGTGCTAAGTATTTAGTGAACTCGGAGGTTTTCTCGCTTGCTGCATTTCTTGATGCCATTTCTTGATGCCACCCTCCACTAGGTGCTAAATGTTTAGAGAACTCGGAGGGTTGCTCGTGTACTGCAATTCTTGCCGCTGTGTCTTGTTGCCATTCTCCACTAGGTGCTAATTGTTTATTGAACTCGGAGGGTTTGTCGATTGCTGCAGTTCTTGTCGCTGTTTGCTGATACCACCCTCCACTAGTTGCTAAGATTTTAGTGGACTCGGAGGGTTTCTTCAATGGTTTAGTTATTGCTGGAATTTCTGGGCTGCTTCCACCGCTTGGCGAGAAGTGTTTGACATTGGATTTTTCTTTTTCTGCATCCCCTGCCGACAAGTCTTGGTGCTGCTCTCCACCGGGTGTCGAGTTTTTAATGGAGTCGGAGGGTTTTTCATTTTCTGCAGTTATTGCTGCAACTTCTGGGCTCCGTCCATTACCGAGTGTCAAGTTTTTAGTGGGCTCGGAGGTGTTGTTGTTAGCAGCAGTTATTGCTGCAGCTTCTTGGCTCCATCCATCGCTAGGAGCTGCTGTCGAAGCATCTGGAGGAGTTTCAACGATTTTTTCGTGGCCTGCAATTTCTGGACTGCATCCACTGCTTGGAGCTGCTGTAGGAGTTTCAACGATTTGTTCGTGGATTGCAATTTTCTTTTCTTTCTGTCCATCGACTTGGTGAATGGAAACTTCCTGAATGGAGACTTCGTTAACGAGGACTTTGGAAACTCCATGCACTTGGTGATTTTCTTGTGGATGAGAACATGCCTTTCTTTCACGTTCGATGATCACAGGATGTTGAACTTCCGTATTCTTTATATTGGCAGTTGCTATTGCTCGTTCTTCCGCTGTAGGATCGGTTGTTAATATTTTCTTCACCTGCTGGATTGTTTGCTTGTCATTGGTAGGTGAACTTCGGAGCTGACCATAGCTTTTGATGTAGTGTCCTCCATGACTAAGAGTTTCGGAAGCTTCGATTTTCTGCGGTCTTTCCTGTACTGATTCTGTGAATTTCTTTTCACGTACCTGATATTTTCGAGAAAGTGTTCTTTGTGTGGGTACTTCTTCTATGTCCCAAAATTTCTGCAATTGATATTCTTCTCCAATTTGCCACGAGTTGCCAATCGTGGTATTGACCTTCATGTAGTTGTCCCGATGTTGATTGATTTGAGCCACTGTGTCTGTGAATTTATTCTCACATACCTGATTGTCTGGGGAAATTTTTCGTTGAGTGGGAACTTCTTCTATGTTCCAGAATTTTTGTAACTGATATTCTTCTCCAATTTTGGCAACCATGGTGTTGACTCTAATGATTTCGTTATGTTGTCTTCCAATGGTTCCAGATAAGATCCAGCCCAGCTCGGTATTTTGTCCTAAGATGCCATCCTTGGTTTTAGTGATTCCTTCTAGAATTATTTTTGAATATTCTTCGGCTCCTAGAATTATGTCTATGGGGCCAGGTTGGTTGAAGGTTGGATCGGCGATAAAAATATTGCTCCAGGAATTGATATTTACGTTTGGGATAGGGGATGAAGGCATGGCTTTGGTAAGTTTGGGAAGTATTAGTAAATTTACAGGTAGGGAAAAGTTACTTGAAAATCTAGGTGTGATCAAACCTGGGATTTTCCATTTGGCAATTTTTGGCTCGCTGTTCCCAATTCCTGTGATTTCAGCTCGAACTTTGGTCCTGGGTAACCCCAATAATTCGGCTGATGCTTCCGTGATAAACGACCCCTGAGACCCGGGATCTATTAATACTCGTAGTAGATGAGTCATCCCGGATGCTGCCTTTACTTGAACCATTGCTGTGGCAAGTAGAACTTGGCTCTCCTGTGCGCCTACATTGGCGGTGATGATGTCCGACTTCGGCTTCTTTTCTGGAGCGTTGGAAGTCTTCATAGCTGCTGCATGAGCTGACGTTCTCATCCTTTGGGCAGGGAGCGGCTTTGATGGTGGCTGCGCCTTATGAAGCAGAGTATGATGCGGGAAGCGACAGATCCTACAATTAAAATAGGCACGACATGGAATATTTGAATCGTGCCGCAAGCATCGATAGCACAATCGATTGGTTTTTACTGCTTCTAGTTTTTTATGGGTAGGTAGCCTCTGGAATTGACTACAGTTGTCGATGTAATGATCTCCATGGCACAGCTTGCAATTTAGGGATGCGGAAGCGTAATTCTTCTGTGGTCTTTCCTGCGCGGGCTTTCGAGCTCCATCTATGGATTCTAGGGATTGGAACCGCACTTGCAGGAAAGCCATTAAATTTTGGTGATCCTGGACTTCATTTGGACATTGAAGCGACTGTTCATATAATTTGTTGGTTTCAGGATCCCATTTTCGAGCGATAGCTCTGTTAATCCACGGACCCCAACTGTCCGTGGAGATGCCTAAATTTTTGATTGCCTCCACACATTCCTTGATGGAGTCGTGCAATCGTTTTAACCCTTGGGCTGACTCTTTGGAGAGGACCGGCAGATCGAATATGGTATCTAGCAATTTAGTTAAAATAAGGCGATTATTTTGATACCTTTGTTGCAGCAGATTCCAGGCGGTGTTGTAGTTTGCTTGGGTAACAGCTAGATGCTGGATCAGTCGGCTTGGCTCTCCCTTAAGATGCGTCTTTAAATATTGCATCTTGATGACATCGTCCATATTCTGGTTGTCATCTACTAATTTGGTGAACAGGTCCTTGAAAGTGGCCCATTCCTCATAATTTCCCTCGTATATGGGGATTTTGACTTGAGGAAGCGAGATGGCTGCTGCTTGCTCGTTCCTTGTTGGCGCTTGCAATAAAATAATTAAATTTCTGTACCTGTCTTCCAACGTAGTATATTCAGGACTGAAGTGCATTTGTTCTGAAGCCATGTCGTTTGACATAACTTCTTCGTCCATCTCGACCACACGATCCCATTTTTCTCTTAATTCCCTTGTCGTGATGGCGGGCCTCCCTAATTCTTGTGTTAGCTCGGCGTCGTCTATCGCTTGCTTAAAATTCTGGATCCGAATCTGCAGTTTTCGGATACGAACCTTTTGCTCGGGGTTAGCCACCATTTCCTCTTGTGTTCTGCTTGCGGAGGGGTTGGAGATTTCCGTTGCTTTTGAACAGCTCTGCAAGTAACTTTTTGCTTCGCCGTATATGGCTTTAATTTGGTCGTAATACCCTGTTTTAAAATAATTATGAGTTGGAATACTTAGCTGCCCCAATTCTGCATGATTCTCAGTTGCAGTGTTCCAAAGTTCGTCCAGCGTCTTGTTGCGACTGGCGATGTAGGCTTCATTTTTTCGGCTGGCAGGGTTATTTTTGCTGTTGGATAATATTTGCTTTATCTTCTGCGCGAGCTCTTCTTGGGCGATAGCTAAGTTGTTGAATTCCTCCATGTTGTTGGCCATTTTCTGGGAACTGGGTGGTTGGCAGATGTTGTCTTCTTCTCGGGATGTGTTTTTTCGTTAGTTGGAGACAGATCCGGCTCGAAGGACCATGAACAGAGATGCCTGAGAGGCTGTATCAGGACTCCGTTACTTTGCGCTGATTCTATCCGTCAAGCACGTAAACAAGACTGTGTTTACGTTTTAAACCAATGTAGTCAATGGTACTTGAAACGGACGGCAGTAGAGACACTAACCCTCGGAGCACAGCCTCATGCCCCGTGAATATTATGGCTTAGAAAGGGTAGTGAATGAATCAAACATTAAATGCAGATTGATTTTTATTATGAAAATAGACTAGTATTTATATAAAACTAAAAATGCTTAACGCAGTAACAATATCAAAGTTCATAATAGTGTAATAGAACGCGTTTAAAGGTCCGCAAAGACCGCAACTCAGCATGATAAGCTTTTATATTTCCGCATCGGTTTGCAGGCTGAGCGTTGAACTTGGCTTTCTAGGTCGCCGAGTTGCATTTTCACTTAATGTTGGCGAAACAATATTCGTTTAAGGTTTCGTAAATGGGAACTGAATTTTGCCTGTTTTAATTCAAGATTAAAACAGATATAAATTACGTATAAACTTGCGAAATTATGAAGTAAAACTGGAGGTTAAAACTGTTTGTTTATGAAATCAGAATTACATTTCGAACTTCTGACTGGCTTCGTAAATTTTGTTATTAAAATTTATGTGTGTTTAAACCAAGTTTAAACACCTATCAATATAGTTAGACGTCTATAATTATCTAACTGTAGCCGAAACGCAGAAAGTGCTACTAAAATTAATAAAAAAATGTCATCTTATCACTTACAAATTCTTCCCGGCACGTATAGGTGGGTTTAGTATGATACCAATTGAATGCAAACTTCAAACATTTTGTATTCAAATAATTCGTAATTTTGTTTTTCTTAAGGGGTAACTAGAGAGCTTAGAACGCCTATCAATATAGTTAGACGTGTATAATTGTCTAACTGTAGCCGAAACGCAAAAGTGCTACTAAAATTAATAAAAATCATCTCGCAGTGTCACCTACTGTACCAAAACTGGATATAAATGTCATCTTATCACTTACAAATTTTTCCCGGCACGTATAGGTGGGTTTAGTATGATACCAATTGAATGCAAACTTCAAACATTTTGTATTCAAATAATTCGTAATTTTATTTTTCTTAAGGAGTAACTAGAGAGTTTAGAACGCCTATCAATATAGTTAGACGTCTATAATTGTCTAACTGTAGCCGAAAAGCAAAAGTGCTACTAAAATTAATAAAAATCATCTCGCAGTGTCACCTACTGTACCAAAACTGGATATAAATGTCATCTTATCACTTACAAATTTTTCCCGGCACGTATAGGTGGGTTTAGTATGATACCAATTGAATGCAAACTTCAAACATTTTGTATTCAAATAATTCGTAATTTTATTTTTCTTAAGGAGTAACTAGAGAGTTTAGAACGCCTATCAATATAGTTAGACGTGTATAATTGTCTAACTGTAGCCGAAACGCAAAAAGTGCTACTAAAATTAATAAAAATCATCTCGCAGTGTCACCTACTGTACCAAAACTCGATATAAATGTCATCTTATCACATAAAAATTTTTCCCGGCACGAATAGGTGGGTTTAGTATGATACCAATTGAATGCAAACTTCAAACGTTTTGTATTCAAATACTTCGTAATTTTGTTTTTCTTAAGGGGTAACTAGAGAGCTTAGAACGCCAATCAATATAGTTAGACGTGTATAATTGTCTAACTGTAGCCGAAACGCAAAAGTGCTACTAAAATTAATAAAAATCATCTCGCAGTGTCACCTACTGTACCAAAACTGGATATAAATGTCATCTTAACACTTACAAATTTTTCCCGGCACGTATAGGTGGGTTTAGTATGATACCAATTGAATGCAAACTTCAAACAATTTGTATTCAAATAATTCGTAATTTTGTTTTTCTTAAGGAGTAACTAGAGAGCTTAGAACGCCTATCAATATAGTTAGACGTCTATAATTGTCTAACTGTAGCCGAAACGCAGAAAGTGCTTGAACAGATTCGCCTGGAGGCTGTGGAAATCAGGCGTCCGTTACGTTATTTTGCTGGTTCCATCCCTTATGTTAAGCGCAGAACTGAGGCAGCAGTTTCCGCTTTAAGACAGCTTAGTCATGCCACTTAACGGGATGATAATTCGTCACTGTGTGAGATGCAGCCTCACATCCCTTAATTATTTATAGGCTTGGACCCACAGCGACGCAGTAAGTGAATCTAACAAGTAAATGCAGACTCGTTTATTACAAAAATAATTGTTCTATATATACAAACAAATTTGCTTAGATCATAGTAATATACAAAGTTCATTTCTAATAACAGGTGCAATGTATTATATTCAGTAGGTTAATTTACTAGTATTGCAAAACAATACTCAGCGGTTTTGCTTCCGTGATATGATATGGACTCCATGAACTCGAGCGTCTTTTATGCTGAGCTGCGATTGTAGGCATTTAAACCTTGTCACGGCCTTGCGTAATTGTGTACGCGAAGCCGTGTAAAAATGCTGAGCGGCGACTGCGAGGTGTTTAAACTTGACTGTGAGTAGGTCGCCGCGCTTGCATAATGCAATATTGCGTTTTTGGTGGCTTTTAACTTTTAGAATGTTTCGTACAATTTAAATGAATAATTATAAATTTATATCTGGTTAATCTGTTAAAGACAAGATTAAACATATTGCCAATTTTAAGCCACAAAAAAGCAAACCGATAAATTATATTGTTTCTTCGAGATTGAGCGTTTTGAGAGGATATTCTTCTGCCTGGGGTTGTGCGGGTGGTGGCTTCCTTCGTGTTATTCGTTGCCGAATGTAGTAGATAGCTCCTAGTAGGGCAGCGGTTCCCAAAAGGCTGCCTGTGACCCCAATAGACAGGTGAGAATGATGTCGGATGGCTTTCCAGGTGAAGTTTTTTATATGCTCCTGGAAATCTAACTGCGATGCTTGTAGGTCTTCGAAGTGGTCTGACTGAGTTAGTACAGGTTCCTCTGCGATTTCTGAAAATGAGTTTGTTGTGATTGGGTTGGTAATATTGATACTGATAGCCTTGGAGTATCCAGCCAGGATCTTGTATTTTCTGTTGTGCCTTGGGGTTAATGTATTCCTCGCAGTTTGGATGATGCAATCCGATGAAATTTGAATGACACCTGTAGTGTTGACGGTGACTTCTTCCCTGTTTCCACTACAAGTGATTGCTATGCGGGTTGGCTTACTGACTACAAATAGCCAGGTGTTTTCCATGTACAATTGTTTCCAAATAATGGACTGGATGCGATGTCTTCGTAGGAGACATTGACTGGTTTCTACTCGGTGATATATATCGTCAATGATGCAGTTTGGGTTGTTTTCAATTCCTTTAACTACCGTTGGACTGCAAACATAGGTAGTGGGAGAAATTTGTAGCTCTTCTTTGAATTCTTCATCTGTTTCGTGGAAGTACATTTGTAGGTTGTAATCCACAGCGAAGATTCCTTTCGGCACATCGATCATCCAGTAGGATCCATTGCTGATTTGGAGAGGAATTGGTGTCACTTTAATTAAGGAGTATTCCGTTTTTTCCACTATGATGAAATACCCTTGGACGTTGATGTAGATGTCGTCATGCCCAATGTCAACCTTTAGAATTGGCGTTGGTAATATCTCCAAATTTGGTGAAAGTTTACTGGTTGCATTAGCGAGGATCTGTTTAATTTGAGCAGGTGTTATTAGCTCGTACAGATTACCTTGCTGGAAGTGAACGTTTAAGATGTGAATATGGTAGTTGCACAGTTCGCTAATTACATTTGTGGCGACTTGGTACACACTGATGATGTGAATATTTAGTCGGTTGGAGTCGGTTGCTTTATACCATTTGTCCATGTTGTTAATGGCCCGGATTCCTTGGTTTAATTTTTCTTGGAAATGTTCCAGCTTCTTGTCGATTCGTTCTTCGGTTTCATTAAACCTGGAAAGTGCTGATAGCAAGAATTTGGATTGTTGACTGTCCATTTTTATTAGTTCCTGTTGATTCTTGTCTAGCCTGTCTATATCTTGATAGACTTCATCGTTGACTCCAAAAATTGATGTTAATACTGTGCCAAGGACTCCTCTTTTTTCTCGTCTTGTTATTATTTCTTCCATACCATCTCTAATCCATTCCATATGCTTTTTCTGTTCCAGAAGATGATGCACCAGTGTTTTGCATAATGTGTCTTCGGACAGTTCTTTTGCAGAGTCGCAGAGATTGTCGAATTTTTCTACCATGTCTGTGACTGTTTCGAAGTCTTCTTCGATCTTCCCCCTCTCGAACTGGATTTCGATCCGGAATGTTCCTCTCTCAATCTTCCCGTGTCCAATGTGTTCTACATAGTACCCGCTGTCTGGTTTTTGGATATTAAATTCTGCTTTACTTAATGTATTGGTGGTAAGAAGGGTAAAGATGAGTAACAGCAGTTTCCATTTGGACGTGACAGATTTCCTTGGTGCTGGGGATGATCGTGTCTGGATAATGTTAGTTGAAATTTTATCTTCTGCCTCTGGTTCCTGCGATTCCTCGGTAGTTGCTGGTAATGGAATGATGCTGCCTATGGATCGTTTTAGCTGATGTCCTCCTGATTTCTGGAGCGTCACTACTCGTACTGATCCATCGGCTGCTGGATGAGTTGCAGTGATTCTTGCTAAAGGCCACTTACTAGGATTGATACTATCTTCTTTGATTAACACTAAATCTCCAACTTTAGTGTTCTCCAATGGTTTCTTCCATTTGTTTCGTTGCTGTAGTCCATGAAGGTAGTCCGAGCTCCATGATTTCCAAAAATCTTGCTTGATCTTTTGGATTATCCTCCAACGATTCGATAGATTTGAAGATATTGGAGTGTTGATTGGGTCTGGTGGCGATATGATTTCCCTCCCTATTAGGAAATGGCCTGGCGTCAGAGCAGTTGTGTCCTCAATATCGTTGCCTTGTGGACATAGAGGACGTGAGTTTAGGCAGGCCTCAATTTGGCAGAGAAGAGTTGTTAACTCTTCAAAGGTAAGAGTAGCGTGGCCAATAGTTCTCTTCAGATGATGCTTCATTGATTTTACCCCTGCTTCCCATATCCCTCCGAAGTGAGGGGCTATTGGAGGGATGAAGTGCCATTGGGTACCACCGGTTGCTAAGGTTTCTTGGACAGCTGGGCCTTCAATTGTTTGGCGGGTCTCCTTGTCCAACACTTTTCTTGCGCCAACGAAGTTTGTTCCGTTGTCGCTGTATAGGTGTGCACAGCGTCCTCTTCGGGCAGTAAACCTCCTGAAGACTGCTAGGAAGCTGTTGGTTGTCATGTCGCTGACGGCCTCTAGGTGGATTGCCTTGGTTGATAGACAGACAAAAACAGCAATGTACCCTTTGTGCGAAGAATGCCCTCTTCCCTTGGATGTTCGGATCTGTATTGGGCCGGCGTAGTCCACTCCGGAATGGAAGAATGGAGGAGTTGAATTCACTCTGGTTGATGGAAGATTTCCCATCAGTTGCTGTGCTGCCTCTGCTTTGTATCGTAGACATCGGAAACACTTCTGGATGCTGGAGCTGACTGCTTTCTTCGCGTTGATGATCCAATATTTTCTTCGGATATATGAGAGAGTGAGTTGGGTGCCACCGTGCAGCGTGCGTAGATGCGCCTCTTGGATTATTAGTTTGGAAATATGACTGGAGTACGGGAGTATGATTGGGTGTTTTTCATTGAAGGACAAGGTGGAATTTTCTAATCTTCCTCCAACACGGATTATTCCATGCTGATCGATGAAGGGATTGAGGTTGGCAAGCTTGTTACTGGAACTCACATATTTGTTCTGCCGGAGTTGAGATCCTGTTGCCCTCAAAATAGGATCACTTCCTTGGATGACCTTAACGAGTAGGAGGATGGTGTCGTCCATTTCCTTCACTGATAGGCATCCTGATTGGGTGGGAAGTCGCTTACACTTGTTGATGAATCTTCGGCAATGTGACATGACTCGTACCATTCTTGTTAGAGAAGAAAAACGATGAACGACTTCGTTCTCGTCTTGATGAATGGTAGTTTGATGCACAGTGTAACTTCTTGCTTCTTCCTCGGTGGTTGCGGTGTCTGGTTGACACGGCCATGAACTCTTGTTAACTAGCCAGCTTGGTCCGTCCCACCATAGGAGATGATTCTTTAGTTTTTCTGGACTAGTGCCTCGGGAGATGACGTCTGCAGGATTCTCTTCGGATTTGACGTGGTTCCAATGTTGAGCCGGAATTTGATTGTTGATTTCGGCTACTCGATTCGCGACGAACGTCTTCCATCGTACCGGGTCTCCTTTTATCCATCCTAATGTAACCATGGAGTCGGTCCATGCGAAGATAGACACCTTAGGAAGGTCTAATGCTGCAATTACCCTTTGAAGTAGATTGGAAAGGAGTACTGCTGCGCAGAGTTCCAGTCTTGGTAATGTCGTCTTGGCTCGGGCTGGTGCCACCTTGGATTTGGCTATTAATAAGGATACCTTGACTTGGCCGGATGATGTGGTGACTCTGGTATAAATCGCGGCCCCGAAAGCTCTTTCGGAGGCGTCACAGAATCCATGCAGCTCTACTAGAGATTCCCTTTTGATAAACAACCACCTTGGTAAGGTAATTTCTTCCACTGCCTTGAGTTGAGACCTGAGCGTCTCCCATTTGCCTTGGATATTTTCAGACACTGGGTCATCCCATTTGATATTTTCGAGCCATAGTTCTTGGATGAGTAGCTTGGCAGTGATGATGACGGGTGCTAACCATCCCAATGGGTCGAAAATTTTGGCAACTTCGGAGAGTATGGTGCGTTTGGTGGATTCCTGTTGCTTAACGTCTACCTTAAAACAGAAAACATCTTCATATGGAGACCAGTGAATGCCCAAGGACTTTTTTACGCCGTCTTCACTTATTTCGAGGTATGTTTGTTCCTTTAACTCTTCTGGGAGTTCTTGAATGATGGCTGACTCGTTACTGCACCATTTATGTAGAGTAAAAAGCCTTCGCACGCTTTAGTAAGGAAATGAGCTGACCTTGTTGTTGGATCGCTTCTTCCACAGTGTCGGCCCCAGAAAGCACGTCGTCCACGTAGAAATCTTTCTTCACTGCTTCTGAAGCTAATGGAAATGAGACCTTTTCGTCCTCTGCGAGTTGATGCAAGGTTCGAATGGCAAGATAGGGAGCTGATGCGGTTCCATAAGTGACGGTGCACAGCTTATATTCCCTGATTGGCTGTGATTTGTCGAATCTCCATAGGACTCTTTGGTACTCCTGGTCTTGGTTGTTCATTCTGATTTGTCGGTACATTTTTCAATGTCTGCAGAAAAAACAATCCTGTGTGTTCTCCATCGAAGTAGAATGTCGACCAGTTCTTGCTGAAGTTTAAGTCCAGCGTACATCATCTCATTTAAGGATTTTCCGTGAGAGGCCTTGCTAGAGGCATCGAAAACGACACGAAGCCTGGTTGATGAACTTGCTTCTCGGATGACGCCATGGTGGGGAATGTAATACTTGCCGTTATTCTCATCTTCCTTTGCCACCTTTTCCATATGTCCTAAATCCAAGTATTCTTGCATGAATTTCTTGTATTGGACTGCTAGATCTTGATCTTGTCCTAATTTCTTCTCCAGATGTATGAATCGTGCCAATGCTGAGGGTTTGGACCTTCCCATGTGTACTGGAGTTTGTTTGAATGGAATCCTTACTACGTATCTTCCATCTACGTCTCGCTGGACTGTGTCTGTGAATTTATTTTCACATACCTGATCATCTGGGAAAGTTTCCTTTGAGGAGAAGCCTCTTCAATGTTCCAGAATTTCTGCAACTGCTCATCCTCTTCAATTTTGGCAACCATGGTGTTGACCTTAAGGCTGGTGGGAGGTCGTCTTCCAATGGTTCCTGATAAGATCCATCCCAATTCGGTATTCTGTCCTAGGATGCCATCTTTGGATTTCTTGATTCCCTCGAGAATTATTTGGGAATATCTTCAGCGCCTAGAAGTATATCTATGGGGCCAGTCGGTTGAAGGTTGGATCGGCGATGAAGACATGTTTCCAGGCATCCATTTTTATGTTCGGAATGGGTGATGAAGGCATGGTTTTTGTAAGTTTGGGAAGTACCAGTAAAGTAACAGGTAAGGAAAATTTACTTGGAAATCTTGGCGTAATCAAACCTGTGATTTTCCATTTTGCGACTTTTGTTTCGCTGTTCCCAATTCCGGAGATTTCTGCTCGAACCTTGGTCCTGGGTAGCGCTAATAATTCGGCTGCGGCTTCGGTGATGAAGGAACCTTGAGATCCTGGATCTATCAAGACCCTCAAGAGATGAGTCATCCCGGATGCTGCCTTAACTTGAACCGTTGCTGTGGCCAGTAGCACTTGGCTCTTCTTTGCGCCTAGGTTGGCGGCAATGATTGTGGGTTTTGGCTTCTTCTCTGGAGCGTTGGAGGTCTGCATGGCTGCTGCGTGATAAAACGTCTTCATCTTCGGAGCAGGTATCGGCTTTGATGGCGGCTGTGCCTTGTGAAGCAGAGTATGGTGTGGAAAGCGGCAGATTTTGCAGTTATAATACGAACGACATTGTATATTAGAATCGTGTCGCAAACATCGAAAGCACAATCGGTAGGTTCTTACCACTTCTTGCTTTTCGTGGGTGGAGAGCCTCTGGAATTGACCACAGTTATCGATGTAATGATCCCCATTGCACATCTTGCAGTTGAGATATCCGGCAGCGTAATTTTTCTGTGGCTTGTCCTGAGTTGGTTTTCGAGCTCCATCAATGGATTCCAAGGATTGGAACCGCATTTGTAAGAAGGCCATTAGAGTTGGTGATCCTGAACTTCATTTGGGCACTGAAGCGACTGCTCATATAATTTGTTAGTTTCAGGATCCCATTTTCGAGTAATAACTCGGTTATCCACGGACCCCAGCTGTCGGTGGAAATGCCCAAATTTTTGATTGCTTCCACACATTCCTTAGTGGAGTCATGCAATCTTTCAACCCTTGGGCTGATTCCTTGGAGAGGACCGGCTGATCGAAGATGGTGTCTAGCAATTTGGTTAGAATAAGGCGATTATTTTGATACCTTTGTTGCAGCAAATTCCAAGCGGTGTTGTAGTTGGCTTGAGTCACTGCGAGATGCTGGATTAGTCGGCTGGGCTCTCCCTTGACATGCGTTTTTAAATACTGCATTTGATGACATCATCCAGTTTTGGTTGTCATCTACTAATTTGGTGAATAGGTCCTTAAAAGTGGCCCATTCCTCATAATTTCCCTCGTATATGGGGATTTTAACTTGAGGAAGCGAGATGGCTGATGCTTGCTCGTTCCTTGTTGGTGCTTGTAACAAATTAATTAAATTTCGGTACCTGTCTTTCAACGTAGTAAATTCAGGACTGAAGTGCGTCTGGTTTGAATCCATCTCGTTAGACATGACTTCTTCGTCCATCTCGATCACCCGGTCCCATTCTTCCTTTAATTCCCTCTTTGTGATGGCGGGCCTTCCGAGTGCTTGTTCCAGTTCGGCGTCGTCCAAAGATTGCTTAAAATTCTGCATCCGAATCTGCAGTTTTCGGATACGAACCTTTTGCTCGGGATTTACAACTGTTTCCTCTCGCCTCCTAGTTTCAGAGGGGTCGGGATTTTCAGTTGCCTTTAAACAGCTCTGCACATAACTTTTTGCTTCGCAGTAGATGGCTTTAATTTGTTCGTAATACCCTGTGGTAAAATAATTATGTGTAGGAATACTTAGCTGCACCATTTTGGCGTGATTTTTGGCCACGGCGTTCCAAGTTTCGTCCAGCGTCTTGTTTCGGCTGGCGATGTAAGCTTCTGTTTTTCGGCTGGCAGGGTCCTTTTTGCTGTTGGAAAATACCTGCGTGATCTTCTGGCCGAGTTCTTCTTGGGCGACAGCTAGCTGATTGAATTCCTCCATATTGTTTGCCATTTTCGGGGAACCGGGTGGGTTGGTAGATGTTGTTTTCTTCTCGGGATGTACCTCTTCTTAGTTGTAGACAGATCCGGCGAAGGACCATGAACAGATTCGCCTGGAGGCTGTGGAAATCAGGCATCCGTTACGTTATTTTGCTGGTTCCATCCCTTATGTTAAGCGCAGAACTGAGACAGCAGTTTCCGCTTTAAGACAGCTTAGTCATGCCACTTAACGGGATGATAATTCGTCACTGTGTGAGATGCAGCCTCACATCCCTTAATTATTTATAGGCTTGGACCCACAGCGACGCAGTAAGTGAATCTAACAAGTAAATGCAGACTGGTTTATTACAAAAATAATTGTTCTATATATACAAACAAATTTGCTTAGATCATAGTAATATACAAAGTTCATTTCTAATAACAGGTGCAATGTATTATATTCAGTAGGTTAATTTACTAGTATTGCAAAACAATACTCAGCGGTTTTGCTTCCGTGATATGATATGGACTCCATGAACTCGAGCGTCTTTTATGCTGAGCTGCGATTGTAGGCATTTAAACCTTGTCACGGCCTTGCGTAATTGTGTACGCGAAGCCGTGTAAAAATGCTGAGCGGCGACTGCGAGGTGTTTAAACTTGACTGTGAGTAGGTCGCCGCGCTTGCATAATGCAATATTGCGTTTTTGGTGGCTTTTAACTTTTAGAATGTTTCGTAAAATTTAAATGAATAATTATAAATTTATATCTGGTTAATCTGTTAAAGACAAGATTAAACACTATTGTTGCATTAATGACATCTCTGGATGCACCCACCCAGCAACATTACTTTTATAAATTTTGTAACATTTTATTACTTTAATATGAAGAGGCAGTAAATTATATAGTTTTGGTGCGTGAAAAGCAAAACCTCTCTGCCCTACTGATTTTTTATTATATTTTATTGTAGCTACAAGTTTGGATTTTTGTCTTGTCGAATAGGTGTTAGGAATTTGAATGAGTGAGTTTTTATTTTTAAAAGTGTATTTTAGAACGGAAAACGCATATAATTGTCTAATATCAAAAGAACATGTATCTTGATATAATATAGATGTAGGATATAATTTTGGCTTATTATAGATTATTTTTAAGATTAGCTTTTGGATAACGGTTAATTTATAGATTACTGTTTTACATGCTCCACCCCAGCTGATTATGCCATAGTTTAATATTGATTGAACTAAAGAAAAGTAAATGGTTTTTAATAATGATAAGTTAAATATAGGTTTTAATTTATTGAATAGGTATATTAGACTGCGTAATTTTTTACAAAGTGAATTAATGTGTTGCTCCCATTTGAGATGTGAGTCCAGAATAATTCCCAGATACTTAATAGAGTTTGTTATTTCTATTTTGACAGTACAATTACAGACTTTTCCTTCTTGATCACCACCAACTGTGTGTTCGTTCTGGAAATTACAGCCTGATTTGTGTATTGTGATACGAGACACGGCCGGGAGATGATTCCCATAAGACGCAAAAGGAACGCACTTAGTTTTTTTATAATTTAAAAATAGTAAATTTTTACCTAACCAATATTTAATTAGCTGCAAGTCCTTCTGCAATTTATAAGTTACATCATCCCAACTATCCCCATCGACACACAATACTGTATCATCTGCGTATGATATGATTGTGCTATGTATATTTTGTTCAAATAGATCGTTTATGTAGATTAGAAATAAAACTGGACCTACCACTGTGCCTTGGGGAACACCGTGTTTTATTGTTAAGAAATTACTGAAATGTTTGTTTATTTCAACGCATTGTTTCATGTGTTTAAGATAACTGCTCAACAGCTGCATGAAACCCCTCTAAATCCGTAGTTTTTCAGCTTATTTAGAAGTAAATTGTGATTTACGGTATCGAAGGCTTTCGCGAGGTCTAAAAAAGCACAAGCGGAAGGCCTCGTCTCGTCCAATGATGTGGTGATTTTACTACTTAAAAGCGCAATTGCATCTTCGGTTGATTTATTTTCACGAAATCCAAATTGATTTTGAGATATTATTTGACGTTTATCCAAGAATTGAACTACTCTATTTTTTATAATGATTTCAAAAATTTTAGATATATTTGATATAAGTGATATTGGCCTATAGTTCGCGATTACCGCTTTTGAAACGAGGCTTCACAACCGCTGTCTTGAGGTCATCCGGAAAAATGCCATTCTGCATAGATTTATTTATTAAAATGGATAAAGGTTTCGAGATCAAATCACTAATACTTTTTAGTGATTTGGCACTAATGGAGTCAAGTCCTGGCGCTGTATTTAATTTCAAATTTTTAATTGTTGATTCAACTTCAATTTGGTCTGTGGGACGCAAGAAGCAGGTTTGCGAGTTTATTTTTGTTTGTAGCTGTAAGCTAGAATTATTATCAGTATAGTTTGAACTACTAAGTAGCGTTTCGCTTACGTTTATAAAATATTTATTAAATTCGTTTGATATAGATACGCTATTTGTTAGGGAGACATTGTCATCAATTTTCATTTGATTTATTGTAGGATTTTTCCGTTTCTTTAAATTCACACATTCGTAAGCTATCGACCGCATTTTTTGAGGTTCAGATTTATTATTTTCAATTTTATTTTTATAGTAGGAAGTTTTTGCTTTTAGAATAAGGGAATTTATTTTGTTTCTGTAAGTTTTATACCTTTTGATATATTCTAAATTATCTGGATTTTTTATAGATAAAGAATGAAGATGATCTCTCTGTTTAATGGATTCTATGATACCTTGTGTAATCCATTCTTTTCGTTTCTTTTGAGCCTTTATTTTTTTGTGTGGTTGATAGTGATAGATTTCTTCCTAGGTTGTTTAGAAAATTTCTCCAAGCGATATCAAGATCATCTTCCTGCTCAATGTTTTCCCAGTTTAAAAGGCTAATTAAAGTACGAAATTTTTCATTATCAATAATAGAGTAGCTTACCTCCCCATTATTGACAATGCTATTTTTATCAATGTTATTATTACTGTAATTACTATTAATAATAAAAGTAAAAGAAAGTACTACCGGAAAATGATCGGTGATTTTGCTGTGGAGTACTACTGGTGTTAGATTTTCAACTTCAATGTTCGATTTTATAAAAATGTGATCAATACAACTTTTGGAATCATTCAATATTCTAGTATATTTATTAATACAGGAAAGAAAACCGCAACTGCTGAGTAGATTTAAGTAATCTCGAGAATTGCTTTCAGTTAAAATGTCAATAATTGTATCCCCTGTAAAAATTTCGATGCCATTTTTACAGTGGCTTGTAATATACTGTTCCAGATTGTCTATAAAATATTTTACATTATAGGTGTGGGGTCTGTAAACGGCAGTCAATCCAACAGTTTGTTTATTTTTGACAATATTTAATTTTAGAAAAGTAAATTCTGCAGTTTTTATGTTTTCAACAGTATGTATTAAGTTACTTTTAATTAATGCTGCTACTCCGTCATTCTGATTAAGATAACTATTATTATAATATATATCGTATCCATCTATATTGAAATAATTTAGATTATTAATGCGCCATGTTTCTGTGAGAATGATTACCATCAAATTTGATTTCGTATAAGTCAATCATTACTTGTAACTCTTCAAAATTATTTGACAAACTTCTAATGTTTGTATTTATAAAAGTAAGGCCACATTTGTCATCAATACAGCGTGAGTCAATAATTTGGCAACACTTTTTACTGTTTTCGGCTATGAAAGTATGAATGTCATCAGATTCTAAATCATTTAAATAATCCATAGTGGGAATTAAAATTAACAAAACTCTGCGTCAGAGCACTTGCATTAGATTTAAGATATAGCTGCATATTTTCTCAGGTCAAGATCACGGTCGTTATTGATTCTGATAATCCTGCTGTTTTCGTCTTTTCGTAGCATCAGCTTATTGTTGTTAAACCAGACGTATTTAAACCCATCTTGTCTGCTCCATACTTTAGCTTTCCACAGAAGGTTCTTGTAGTAAGAAGATAAGTTGGGGTTGATGAATACTTTTGTGCCAATTCTGGTATTTCCCATTGGTGTATCTTGAATTATAAGAGATTTTTTTTGGATAAATTCGTCCCTTTTTTTTCGGGAAAGAAACTGCACGATTATTGGAGGTGGTTTTAGTTTATTGTTGGAAGCCAGACGATGCGCTGCTTCAACATCTGCATCGTTGATTGCGATGTTTAATCTACGAGCAAGGTTTTTTACAATTTCGTTGCATTTTTCGCTGGGGGTTACACATATGTCGGTAATTTCTAGATTTTTATTGCGGATGTATTGCTCAAGCCCATTTAGTTTCGATGTTAATTCCTCAATTTGTTGTTCTTTCTTTGCGTTTTCTGCTTTAAGAGTGGTTTGATTCACACATATGCGTGCATCAAAACCTTTTTGCTTATAATTATTCATGTAATTCAAGTCATAACTGTTCTATCTCATTCAAAGGTCGTGGTAAAGTCAAATTTGCATCTTGCCGTATTTGTTTGCCTCTATTAATATTGGAAAGGAATTTGTAAGCTTCCCTTAATGGCTTTTAAGCGGATGGATACTCTTTCTAATAAGACTTAAGCCGACTTAGCGTATTTGGGTCTCATGTGTTTATGGATTTCGTTCAATACAATGCCTCATTGAGAGAGCTTAGCATTAAGATTTCTTAAAATAAGCATTTATTCCTAAACAACGTGCGACGCTCCGATTGGCTACGCAGGATCGCCTCAGCCAATAGTGTTTGAGCCTTCCCTTCCTTGCCGAATTTGCGAGTTCAGCTCTTTGTCAATTCAGCTTTAGTTAGATTTAGAATTTCGAGTAAGCAAGTTCAGCTATGCTTTGTGCTGGGTTGCGGTCGGTCTAGATCCCTGGTAAAGACGTTTCCAGGTTGTTTTGTGTTACGGTTACGCGCAATTCGCTATTTTCGCGTGGCCAATCCAAGCGTGTCACAACAGTTGAAGCTATTGTAAAAAACCATCGGTCCATCAGTGACGTTTGTAATCGTTGTTACTCAATATACTCGTGTTTGTTAAGTCTTGTTTCACTCCAACAAATACCTGAACCCAAGTCAAGGGTTATTAAGTGGCAGTTCCCGGCAATCCCATTGAACCGAAATTCGCAGCGGATTAACTGGGGGCCCCATTCGTGGAAGCCTTTTTTCAAGTTAATCATACAAAAAACATTGGTCCTTCGAGCCGGATGTGGAAGAAGCTAAAAAAACGCGAGTGTACAAGTTTCCAGTAGCTGGTGGATGCAATTGCTCCAACATCATTTCGTCGGAGAGCGTCAAGCTTCGCCAACACCAGGAAATTCAACCATCGAGAGCCTACACCGAGTCCAGGTCCCACGTCAAGCGGCAGCGATCGGCAGCGGGTTGGTTTTCTGTTCGTCAAGAAGTTACTACGTTCTCAAATCAAAAGTAAGTCCTTTTCCATTACACCTTCGTTTAGTGTTGTTTTTTGCTTGTGTCAGTCATGGTGGAAACTCGTTCGACATCAGCGGTCATGTCGGAAACTCGCGCTTTAACCACTCGTTGCAAATTCATAAAAGCCCAAGTAGATCGTTTCGAAACTCTATTTCATAGAATTTCTTCGTCCAGCCCCGTGAAGGCTCACGAGGTCGGCAACTTGTCAAAAGAGTTTAGTTGTTTCCAAAATTTGTTGGATGAGTATAAGAAGTCAATGGAGGGCCTAATGGAGGCCGACGCTGAACACTTTGATGAACTTTTCAATGAATTCGACTCTTTTATGACTCATTTTGTAACGTTTCGCCCCGCGCGAACGCGTTTTTAAATTAAAATTAATTAGCGCGTTCGCCCTTAGCGATTTTTGATTATCAGGGGCTGTAGATCTGAAACGCCCGTCCAGCGATAACGGCGCGTCATCAACGGATCCCCCGCTCCACGTTTGCGCATCTCTGCGCCGGTCCCCCTCTTAAACACTCCGAGGAAGTGGTTCGCTGCACGAAGCCCGAAGGCGAACACTTATAAGCAATTCCACGACCGCTTCTCGAAGCATTCATCCACTTGTCCACCGACACCTTCACCAGCATCCATTCCTCTCCTAGATCCCGAACCCGTTCCGTCCTGGCTAGTTATTTAAGAGACCTTAGATTCATTTTCCTGACCTGATCCGTAGTCGGCGATAGGCGAAGACTTCTTCAACGAGAAGGCCGCCTTCACGATTGCAACCTGAAACCTGTCCCATATCCTGTAGAATTGGTACGGGACGAAGTTCGCTTGAGAGCCGCTCCGCCGTTCTACCCTTATTTTGACTTGTTTCCCCGAGATCCAAATTAAGTAAAGGAATCCGAATTCGTTAATAATTTAATGTAACAAATCCTTGAGACGTGTTAGCCGACGAAGACTCTATTTAGAGACCGTCAGGCCCGTCTATGTAAATTAAGTTAAATAATTCCAAATCTGTTGATAATTTAATTTGACAAATCATTAAGACGTGTTTGCCGGCGACGACTCTTCCTTTTTTTAGAGACCGCCAGGCCCGTCTATTGAGATAACTTGCTTAGCAAACAACCTAAATTTCATTTTGGAAATAATTATTTAACCCAAGTGCTGGCGATTAAGATATGACAATAACGTCTCGTAATATCTAGTTCAAAAGCCCGTATAAAGACAGAATTGCTCCCCTCGAAAGAATTGGTTAATGTTTTTATTGGCTATAGGATTCTACTTACCAGAGAAGCCCGAGATCACCTCCTACGCACCAACAGCTAGGTCAAGGACGTTCACCAGGTGAATCCCTCCACCGAATCCTAGAGACACCGCTCCTTACACCAACATCACACCGCGAATTCTCTGACTAAGGGCCAATCCCTTAGGAAACTGCCGTCACGTAAGCAAGAATCCGATATTTAGTTAATTAACCTGACATTACAGCAACATGTGCCCGAAACTCTTTCGCTGAGGGCCAAGTGAAGAACGCGCGCCTACCTCGAAGTCGGTCCAGAAGTTACCAGAGGCGTCTCTACAAGAATTCCCGAGGGGGCTATCCAGAGACCACCGTTTACACGGCTGTACGACGGGTTGCAGCGACAAGGGGCAAGAAGCGAAGGAAAATAGAATACTTTTATTTTCGAAATAAATGTTCATTTTCAATTATACAATTATGATTACGTTTGTAAACAGTTCTGAGTACCAATATTAAATTGTTTAAAGCTATCCTGTGTTTGGTTTGCTACGCTTCTTATGTATATCTGGGAAATCTTGACCCTGTCTCCGACTCGACTAGCTACCAGAAAGTTAATTAGTAATTATCTTTGTACCCTTAATGAGCACAAGGGTGGAATATTAGAATTTTAGCGAGATTAGTAGCACAGTCGAAGAATTCTTATCAAAAAATAAGTTCAGTCCGGGTATAAAACCGAATCTAGGTCAAAATTCTTTGCAAAGTGGCCCTTCAGGAGAGCTCGCTGGATTAAGATTACCACCCTTAGATTTGCCTTCCTTTTCGGGGAAATTCGAGAATTGGGTTCAATTTCATGACTCCTTTACGTCGCTTATTCATAACAACGCTAATTTGACCAACGTTCAGAAATTTTACTATTTGATTTCTTCCCTTAAGGGAGAAGCTGCTAGTTCAATCTCGTCGTTAAAACTTACCAACGATAACTATACCATTGCTTGGGACATCCTAGTCAAGCGATTTGAAAATAAGAAACTGATAGTAAAATCAAACATAAATGCGTTATTCAGTTTAGAGAGCGTAAAAAAGGATTCACATTCGTCTGTTCAAAGGCTGCTCGATAGTGTAGTTAGAATTTTGGAAATTTTAAAGGCGTACGGGGAACCCACAGTCGACACCATACTAATACATATCATAGTTTCGAAGCTCAGCTCAGCAATGCAGACTGACTGGGAATTATACAAACATACCGGACAATTTCCTACTTTGCGAGAGTTGTTGGATTTTTTAGAGAGCAAAAATCACTTATTAGGTTCGCTGGAAGCTGCGAAAATAGGTTCGAGTTTGGGAAATCAGGGATCCGAGCAAAAAAGTCATGCACGCGCTCATGTAGCCAGAGAGCAAGGTAATCACTCTTGTGATTTTTGCAAAAATAGTAATCATTCGATTAGCGCTTGCGAATCATTTTCAAAATTGTCGGTAAACGCTCGTATCGAAGAGGCGCGTCGTTTAAAATTATGCAACAATTGTCTCAGGCCCGGGCATTTCGTGGTAAAATGCACATCGTCGAGATGCCGCGTATGCAGAAAAAAGCACCATACTTTACTGTGTTTGCGTCCAAAGCGCGACGCGCACGAAAATACTCCGTCGCCGCGTCCTGGACCGCCAGAAACCAGCAGCGACACACGGGAGGTCGGGGCCGTCGCCCCGAGCGAGGCACCCGTCGCATCCGTTTCAGCAGCCTGTAGCCGTCCTGCAATCGCGGCGCCAGCGCAAGTTTTATTGTCCACGGTTAGCGTATTCGTAGAAGGATCCTCCGGGTCATTTTCCCGGGCAAAAGCTCTTTTGGACCCCGGATCCCAACTTAACTTAGTTAGCGCCGACTTGTGTCAAAATTTGAAAATTGAGAAACGAGGTAATATCACCTCACTGTCGGGTGTTGGTGCCAGGGCTCTGAACGCTGAATTCAGAGCAAACGTTCGAATCCGCTCCCGCAACGGGAAATACGAGGACATTTTGAGCTGTGTTGTGTTAGACAAAATTACGGACCCTCTGCCGGTCCTTTCTTTCTCGTTGAGGGATTTGAAGATCCCACCAAACATTGTGCTAGCCGATTCAGATTGTAATACACCGGGAAAGATTGATCTTTTATTAGGCGCGAATGTCTTTTGGCAAGTGCTCTGTCAGGGACAGGTGAAATTGGGCCCAGAGAAGCCATTCTTAACAAAAACTCTTTTTGGTTGGGTTTTAGGCGGAAACATGAATGTCGAAAATCGAGCGCTCATTCTTTCAAATAGAGTTCATTTAAGTGTAGCCGGCATCGAGCACGGCATTCAGAGATTTTGGGAAATCGAGGGGGCGTACGGTTCATCAGGCCGACTCTCTGCTGATGACAAATTTTGCGAAGACCATTTTCAATCGACTACGAAACGGGCGTCGTCGGAGCCGCGTAGGTTCATCGTGAGCATACCTTTCAGGAAAGATGCTCCATCGCTGGGAGACTCGCGCGGTATAGCGTTAAAGCGTTTCTATTCATTAGAAAACAAATTGTCAAAAAATCCCGAGTTGAAAACCGCGTATTCCGCATTTCTCAAAGAATACGAGTCGCTTGGTCACTTGAGCAAGGTGGACGACGAAGCGAGCCTTCCTCATCCTCGGTTTTATTTGCCACATTTGCCAGTCATAAAGGAGGACAGTTCAACGACCAAACATCGCGTTGTTTTTGACGGCAGTTGTGCGTCCTCCTCCAGAGTATCGCTTAACGACCTTCAACATAAGGGCCCAGTGGTCCAGCAGTCGTTGTTTGCAATTCTTTGTCGCTTTAGGCAATTCAAGTACGTGCTGAAAGCAGATTGCGCCAAAATGTATAGGCAAATCCTCGTGGACCCCTCGCAGACGCAATACCAATTAATTTTATGACGACAAAACCTCAGCGGTAAAATGCTTCAAATTATTAACGGTCACCTACGGTACTAAATCAACCTCGTACCTAGCAACTAGGTGCTTGATACAAATCGCCCAGGAAATGGAAGCATCGCTTCCAGAGGCCTCATTAAGAATTAGCCGGGATTTTTATGTAGATGACCTACTGACTGGTTTTGAAAATAGGGCGGAAGCCATAAAAACGCAATTCGAAATTAGTAGCGCTTTGTCGGGGTACGGGTTTAAATTGCGAAAGTGGGCATCCAACGACAGTGAAGTAGCTAGCGCCATTGGTGTGGATCGCGGCAGCGTAGAGCCCATTTCTTTGACGGAAGACGCCACGGAGAAAACTCTCGGCATTTTTTGGGATACTCGGCGGGACGTGCTAAGTTACACAGTGAACCCTAGCTGTTGCAAATCAGTTACCAAGCGGTCTATACTCTCTAGTATGGCTCAAGTATTCGATCCCTTGGGACTACTTGGTCCAAGCGTTCTAACTTTAAAACTTCTCGTGCAACGGCAACGGTTGAAGTTGTCATGGGACGAAACGGTGCCCATGGAGATGCGCTCCAGATACGACGAACTCCATTCTTCATTACACGCTTTGGGCTCATTGGCAATTCCGAGGCGGGTAATTTGTGATGACTTAAATTCGATAGATCTCCACGGATTTGCGGACGCGAGTTCTGTAGCCTATGGGTGAGCCGTGTATATACGCTGCGTTGACGGGCGCGGTAATGTCACCATCAATTTGCTTTGTGCTAAGTCAAGGGTCGCTCCATTAAAAACAATATCCTTGCCTCGTCTGGAGCTTTGCGCCGCCTTACTGTTGGCGCGTTTGATTAAAACTATACTCGATTCCTCCGCATTTAAATTTGACCGCGTGTACTATTGGTCGGACTCCACCATAACTCTGCACTGGATAAATAAGGATGCGAGTAATTGGAAGACGTTCGTTGCAAACCGGGTGTCCGAGATTCACGAACTAAGCAATAGGGAAGAATGGTTTCACGTGCGTACAAATTGCAACCCGTCCGATATAATTAGCAGGGAAATGTTACCCCAGGAGTTATTCAACTCACGCTTGTGGTGGCACGGGCCAGAGTTTTTGTCACAGGCGGACTTAAAACCCCAGCCCGTTAAAATTGATTCGGGTGAGCTAGCAGCCCAAGAGTCGCGCCCAGTAGTGGCCACTCTTCACCATCGCGTCCCAGAATTTGAACTTTTCAGGCGCTATTCCAGTTTCACAAAATTACAGCGCGTAGTCGCGTACTGCCTGCGTCTCGCGAGAAACAGAAACACCGAAACGCGCTGGTCAGGACCTCCAGCCATTGACGAATTGGAGGACGCGACTCGCCGTCTTTTCCGGAGAAATAGCAGTTTTGTCTCAGAAAGCGCCATTGCCGAAAAATAGTGCGCTGCTTTCTCTAAACCCATTTCTGGACGATCAGGGCCTACTGCGCGTGGGCGGCCGTCTAGAAAATTCCAATCTAAGCTTTGATCAGAAACATCCCCTTTTGTTACCAGCTAGTCATCCTTTGTCGTTGCTAATCGTGAAGCAAGAGCATTTGCGGCTCTTGCATTGTGGACACTCGGTGTTACTGGCCTCATTGCGGGATAAGTTTTGGATCGTGAGAGCCAAAGACCTGATACGTAAAGTAATACACAATTGCGTGATATGCTTCCGGGCCAAGCCTAAGATGAATGAACACTTGATGGGATCACTACCCGAAGCTCGTGTCACACCCTCTCCTCCTTTCAGCAATTGCGGGATAGACTACGCGGGTCCCGTGTTTATAAAAAACAAATCCGGGCGAGGCGCGAAAGAAGTAAAGGCTTACGTTGCCCTATTTGTGTGTTTGGCCACGAAGGCTATTCATCTTGAACTCGTGGAAGACCTCACGACGGAGGCTTTCATCGCATCGTTGAGGAGATTCATCTCCAGACGCGGTTTACCCTCCAACATATTTTCTGACAATGCTACCTGTTTCACCGGTGCCAGAAATCAGCTATCGGAATTAAAAAATATCCTGTCAGGCTCTAGTGAGCAATGCATAAGGGAGGAATTGTCGAAACATAGCATTAAGTGGAATTTTATTCCGGCACGCTCTCCGCACTTTGGCGGCATCTGGGAAGCGGGGGTAAAGTCATTGAAATATTATTTAAGGCGAATATCTTGCAATGCAAAGTTAACTTTCGTTGAGTATTACACCATGCTGACTCAAGTGGAGGCGATACTAAAATCCCGCCCACTCTGTGTTCTCCCTACCGACGCCTCATTCCCCGAAGTCCTTACTCCTGCCCACTTCTTGATCGGTCGGAAGCTGACTTCGTTTCCGGAAGCCCAACTCCAGGACATACCGGAAAATCGTCTCAGCCGCTATGGGCTGGTCCAGCGGCTGTCCCAGCAGTTTTGGGATCGTTGGTCCCGGGACTACCTCCACCTCCTGCAGCGCCGGCCTAAGTGGAAGTCCTCCAGCACGTCTCTAGCCCCCCAGGTGGGCGACGTGGTACTCGTTCACGACGAGGCATCTCCAAGCTACCGTTGGCCACTGGCAATCATCTCGGCCACATATCCAGGAGCGGATGGTGTTGTGCGTGTGGTGCAGGTGCCCGATTCCCGAGGGAATCTCCTGAAACGCTCGGTGCGTAAAGTGTACATCCTACCCAAAGACGATCATTGCGATCAAGGGCAATAAACATTGACTTTGCTCTTAGTTGGTAGTTTTCGTTGATTGAACATTTTGCTAGATTTAGTTGTTTCTTTGCTTGTATTCATGCTAGTTGTAGGTTATCTGTAAGGCTCTTGGATTATCATCTGTCATTAGTTCTTGTTATGCATTTGATTATTTGGTAGTTTTAGACCGATGGCGAATTCTCCTTGCACACGGAGCGGCGAAAGCTGACGTAAACAAACAAAACTGAATGCTTACTTCTTTATTTCTCAGAAATGAGCATTGCTCCCAGGGCTCATGCACACCTAACATCAGGAGTTGCATTTGTTACGCAGTTACTGTGTAAAAAAGATGTTAAAACAACCTGGTTAAAAGGCCTGCTTTTATTTTGTTTTCAAAGTAACCTTATGAAAAAACAGGTGATAGCAACCTACCTGATCACGTTTTTAACATCCGTTAATAATAGTTTCTTCGGGAAATTATCTATTTTATTTCACGGTATTAAAAAGTGTTAGCTAATAGGTTTTTTCGTAAAACTACTATGATAGAAAATATCCTCGAAGCCTCGCATATTTAGCATGTCTTCGGAAAGTTACCTACTTCACTTTAGAGCATTAAAAAGTCATAGCTAATACATTTTTTTGGAGAATTATAAATTTAAGTAAACATTCCCGAAATCTCGTTTATGTGCACATTAATAATTTCTTCGAGAAATTACCTATTTCATTTTAGAGCATTAAAACAGTCCTAGCTAAGAATGCCAATCGTTCGAATGTTCGTAAAAGTATTTTCATGATACCCGTAGTTTTCAGACAACATTCTAATTTTAAACATAACCTTCAACTTAAGCTTCGCACCGTAAGATGGCGATAAAATAAAAAGCAAGGTTAAACCAAACCAAATACTCTTTGGTTAAACTATAGCGTTTGTTCATTCAACGACTACAGTAACTGTTTTAAAAATGTAACGAATACTTTTGGAAGTTATGATATGTTTTTCGGACTTTTTCCACCCTATACAGTGGAAAAAGTCCGAAAAACAATCATAACAGACCACTGCCAAAAAATGACATTCAGAGAACAACTTTTGGAAGTTGATATCCTTTACTTCGGATCTTGTCGGGTAATGAGTACTCGTGTAACGAATAGTTACTTTTTTGACATCACTATTACAAAGGAGCCTCTTGCGACCCTTATCATGATTGGTGTAACAACACCAATTATAAGAGTATTTTCTTTAACATGAATGTCTATATCTTTACTAGAAAATGCTGCTTGCGTTTCCATCATAATTGAAACTACACTCTTTTCGGTTCTATCACCAGCCGAAAATATTAATGACTAGCGTTCTGTACCCAAATTGGACGCGAAATAATTCATTTAATGCAATTTGTACAAGAGTGATCCATTTTGTGTGTCGAGTTAATTTTGAGGTTAGAAAATCCACATAAAAAAGTCACTTATAAAAATTAGAAGACCCTACTACTAGCTTACTTGCGTCGCCCTGAGTCGATTGACACCAAAGTCAGCCAATTCAGCCCACGGGTTCGCTCTCAAAGTGGCGTCAAGCAAGCAAGCAATGAAAATGATTATGTCGGATTCGTATGTAAACTTCTGCAATAACATGTAAGTAATCACCTCCACTTGTACAAATACTTTACTTGCCTTTCTCGATGATTCTTTTGTGCATCTGCAAGAACGAATGGAATATTTTTTTAGTTCAATTCTGATTGTATGAGACAAACTTGGTGCTATATTCTTGCAGCACTAAGAGTCATTCAATCTTCCTTAAGATATTTTATGTAGTACGCTAGTAGCTAAAAGCTTCGGCAACTTCGACGTTGTGACTATGTTTAAAGTTAATCTACCTATATAAAAGCAAGATTGTCAGTATTAAAATTTACTGTAATAAATGTAAGAAAACGTACCGTTATAAGTGCGTTAAGCAGGGCCGTAACTAGGTACAGGCCGAGTAGGCCCCCGCCTACAGGCGCAAGCGGCAAGAGGCGCTAAAATGGCACTGGAAAAAAAAGAATTTTCTTCGTTCTAATGCAAAAAAAAAAACAAATAAACAAGTGGGCGTTTTTACAAACAAATTAATTAGCAATAATAACGAGTTTGGTTTAAATAATGCTAAGTATAATAATGCTAATTGCACCCAATCTCATTGATACAATATATCGTCTTGTGCAATTTTCAAAGGGCACGTTAGATGTCTACCAGTTTCTAACAGCGATTGTTTTATAACTCTCTCCTATATCAACCACAGTATTAGAGTTACTAGCTTTTTAGCCCACCGTATAAGTGGTCTAATTCTAATTACAATAATTTTTGCATTTTTTAATACAGCAGTGGCGAGAATCTAACTTAAATTTTAAACAACTGTTGAAGCGGGTCCACTGATTTCACATATTACATATGCATTCACTGCTTTGGGCTCATCTCTGGTACAGTGACCCATTGGAACAATCAGCTGAACACCACAGACCGATTTCGAAAGCTTACATGTTGCACTACAATCACTTGCCCTCTAGAATTCGTCCAAATTAAGACACTTTTGCGACCCTACACGGTAGCAGCTTTTTATTAAAAAAGAACTAGCAGTCCAGTGAGACAAATGTCTCATTTAATAAAACAAAAAAGACCGTTTTGCAAATAGAACGCGTATTCACCACACGTACGTATATGACGTCATTGTTGGTAGCAAACTACCAGTCGCATTCGCCTTGATAAAATTTGCCTAGAATCTAACCTAAAAAGTTCGGATTAGGATAATTACGATAATAATTAGTGTTAGAGACTGAAATTCGGTTCCTGACCTGACATGACCATTCCAAACATATAACTTTAATAACTTTTTTCTCTATCTCTTACGGTTTGGCTGGTACCGTTATAAGTGCGTTAAGCAGGGCCGTAACTAGGTACAGGCCGAGTAGGCCCCCGCCTACAGGCGCAAGCGGCAAGAGGCGCTAAAATGGCACTGGAAAAAAAAGAATTTTCTTCGTTCTAATGCAAAAAAAAAACAAATAAACAAGTGGGCGTTTTTACAAACAAATTAATTAGCAATAATAACGAGTTTGGTTTAAATAATGCTAAGTATAATAATGCTAATTGCACCCAATCTCATTGATACAATATATCGTCTTGTGCAATTTTCAAAGGGCACGTTAGATGTCTACCAGTTTCTAACAGCGATTGTTTTATAACTCTCTCCTATATCAACCACAGTATTAGAGTTACTAGCTTTTTAGCCCACCGTATAAGTGGTCTAATTCTAATTACAATAATTTTTGCATTTTTTAATACAGCAGTGGCGAGAATCTAACTTAAATTTTAAACAACTGTTGAAGCGGGTCCACTGATTTCACATATTACATATGCATTCACTGCTTTGGGCTCATCTCTGGTACAGTGACCCATTGGAACAATCAGCTGAACACCACAGACCGATTTCGAAAGCTTACATGTTGCACTACAATCACTTGCCCTCTAGAATTCGTCCAAATTAAGACACTTTTGCGACCCTACACGGTAGCAGCTTTTTATTAAAAAAGAACTAGCAGTCCAGTGAGACAAATGTCTCATTTAATAAAACAAAAAAGACCGTTTTGCAAATAGAACGCGTATTCACCACACGTACGTATATGACGTCATTGTTGGTAGCAAACTACCAGTCGCATTCGCCTTGATAAAATTTGCCTAGAATCTAACCTAAAAAGTTCGGATTAGGATAATTACGATAATAATTAGTGTTAGAGACTGAAATTCGGTTCCTGACCTGACATGACCATTCCAAACATATAACTTTAATAACTTTTTTCTCTATCTCTTACGGTTTGGCTGCTGAAACAGCGTCCCAGACAGACAAAACAGCGTCCCGGACAGACACGTCTATTAGATAAAGGATTACCCAAATCGGCCTGATGCAAGGCTCATACTAGGTACCGACAGAAAAAGCTTCACGTATTAAATACTAATTACTACAAGACGGTGTGACAGTGTTTCTGTGAGTACCTTATTCCATGTTCATATGTTACTACGCATAATAATATGTAATTATTTGTTCATATTGTATTATTTTAACATATTGACATGACTTTATTAGCTTTTGAGTGGTCTTATTATAATTAAAATAATTTCTGCATTTTTAAAATTAAATTGTACATAAAAAAGTTATAAAAGATAATGTTTTCAACGTCTTTAACACAGAAAGCACGCTGCAAAAAAAACAACTTTTGTTAGATCGAATTATCTACAAAATAGGTAATATTAATGCTACTAAAAATCCCGAGACACTTACAGCCGTATTCATAGTCGTTCGCCAGCGGTTCGCCGGCGAGTCGCCGGAGTTTCGTTTTGAATAGTATGTTGGCGGCACTGTACGTCTATGTCAAATTCGAGGTTATCAGGTTAGGTTTTCCGTCAGTTTTGACAGAAATTGACACAAAATTTAACCCGCTAACCTCGAATTTGACATAGACGTACAGTGCCGCCAACATACTATTCATAACGAAACTTCGGCGACTCCCCGGCGAACCGCTGACGAACGACTATGAATACGGCTGTTAGTAATGCGAATTGCATGATTTTGAAAATTAAAAAAACATTGCAGCCAATAGAATTCGAACTCGCATTCACTAATAAATACATAGGTATACTTATCGTTGCGTTATAAATAACGCAGTCGTTTTCCGATTATGTGCGAAATGCTCCCGATTGGTGCTGATGAAAAGGTGACACAGAGACGAAAGTACACCATACGGTTATATGTATATAAGGATTTATAAAATGTTCTACTGACTACAGAATAATATGTACTTTTTTATTAGAATTATGATTTATAATCTTGTTTTCTTATTTTATTGGTGTTGCATTTTGTTATTTTAACATTTAGTGGTTTTAAAACTTTTGGTTAAAACTGTTTGCTTTATTTTTCAATATCTACCTGTTCGTTTTGAATATGTTACGTCATATATCCGGAGATAAATGTACAAATCATACAGTAACATTAGTAGTTTTTGCCACATATACCGTTAGTGTACTGAGGGACGCAAAAATGTTGGCTTGCCCACAGTAAAAGTTTGCCTAGTTACGGCCCTGGCATTAAGACCTTTTTTCAATAACAGGTAATTTTTTACAGTATTGCAATTTGTTTTCTTTACCACCATCTTCATCCCAGCAGTACAATTTTTATTTCGTTCTCTTATGTACTTTGCATTTGCAGTTTCTTTCCGTTTCTGGTAATTACTATATTGACAGTCATAACAAGTCCGAAACGCATGCCTCTTCGGAGATGGACAGGTAGCCAGGTTCGTCTTACAATCCAATTAGTGTGTGTTGCTTTGCCAAATCCAGCAATCCAATTCTTACAAGCTTGTTTTGGACTATCGCCCACTAAACAACATTGTATGGTAACATTACCATTTTGCTCTAAACCTGTGTTACGAACATCTATTTTTAAAACTTTTGTAACAGCGAAAGGTTTTTTAACAATGATGCATCTCCATTAGTAATGGGCATAACCGGACAATTTTCATAACCGAATTATTTGCATTCGAATGATATTAATAACCGAATGATTATTTGAATAATCATTTGAATAAATTTTGGCTCTCGATTCGCTTCGATTAAGTCAGCCGGTTTGCCGGTTGGCGGTTCACCGTCATCTGCATCGACATTGTAACTTGCAGATAGGAGAGGAACCAAAACATAATATGTACGGTCGCGGCGCCTTAGAAATCGGGACACGTAATATGTTCTTCTAGTCTTTGGAGTATTCTTGCTCCGGTTACTTCATTAATGTGAGATGGCATTTGATAATTGACAAACAATAAACAATCTGACGTAACAATTAAAACCATAATAACTGTAAAAACCCAGTTTCTACACTTAAAAAATACATGCAAAATATATAATAGTGTGTAGTGCCCGATTTCTAAGGCGTCGACCGTACATTATGTGTTCTGTATTGGAAATTAAGAGGTATTTATTAAGAAGTGTAGAAAGAAAGAAATATGCAGCAAATAAGCAGTCCCGCTAATCGCAATAAAAACAGTGGTAAAACGTTTATCTTTATCGATCGGGCGGGTTAAAGGCGCCGCCTCTTGTATTCAACCTTTGAAGATGTAAGCAAATAAAAATTGTTTTATAGCTTGATGCGTTTGCAGTTTTTAGGCGTTCAGGTTTCAGGTCCCCAGAATTTGATGATTTGATATTTTTTATGATAGGAGGTAGGTACGCGATAACCAAATGGTGTTTTCAGTACAGCCTGCTTTGTTTATGAGTTATGACGTATTTATATTTACAGAATTTTGAGTACTGCGTAGGTCGCTGAGATATGGCACGTAGTACCTTTGAATAGAGGTTTTATATTCAAAGCGTAGTACGTATCAGCATGAGGTTATTTTTCATTTGAATACTTGGAACGAAAACCGAGTTACATAGGTTATTTCAATAACCGGATAACCGGTTATTTTTCATTCGAATAAGCCCATCACTACTCTACTTTGTCGCTTCCGCAAAATCGACTGTTGTTACTTAACACGTTGCAACTACAATACGTTTTGCTTGCAACTCCGCGACCTGCATTTTTTGAGAGATAGCAGCCAATATCTTTTGTTAGAAGAAAATGATTGTTAGAGTTGCGTCCATCCTGCTGCTGCTGTTATCATCAAATGTGGGAAACAGGGCAATTTATTATTTGTATCTATTTTAATATTTGTTGTATAATATCTATTAGTTAATTAATTAAATTCGGTGTTGTTTTGCTTACAAACTTCAACAGCAACGTGAATTCGAAACTTTCCACGTGTTTTCTATTTCTTTCTGCATTTAGTTGCATGAAATGCTTGGCTCTAATTGTCTGATCACATACCTAATGTAGAATCAGTTGGAGTCATACTCGTAAGAATAATACATACACTGTATATTGTTATTTGTGGTGATCTTTATTACGAGGCGGTATATAAGAGCTCAAGCAGCGTAGCGCAGTTGGGTAGGCGCTAGGAATGCATTAAGAGAAACAGACCTAAGAGATAGAGTAACAAGGTCAACACATCACTATAACACACACGTCACACAATGGTTGTTACGCAAGCACAAGCACAAGCATCAGCCTCTACACCGCAAGGTAAAACAAGGTGATCGATAATACATACACACATACATATAAGAGCTCAATAACTCAATACTGGCGAATGTGGATAGAGCGTGGAAGAGATTATGCAAACATAAAATGGATACTGCCATTTTCCTAAAAAATGCGTTATCTCTAAGAAAATAGTTGCAAAATCAAACTATGAATGTATGAATGTATGTAAAACAACGATTTTGGAATTACAAAACACGAAACATCCGATTTCACTTGTACTCAAATACTTAAGAGTTGTTATGTATTCTCCAAAGCGAAGCGATAAGCAGAATATCTTACTATACGGAGCTTTCGCAAGAAATTTTAGGTGGAAAACACAATGAACCAATAAATCTCAGTGAAAAAGAAGAAGAAGAAGAAGAAGGGAGAAGGGTTAAAGTATAACTATTTGCAGTCCTATCAGTATTAATCAATATTAATTAAATTTATGAATCTCATAATATTTGCTGCCCCTGAGTGAGCAGCGCCCGTGTAGCATCTAAAACATCCTGCACCGATAGTTACGCCTTTGCTTTATCAGCATTCTGCACTACAATCTTTTTGGGTAAATCTAATTGTGAGTCAGGATTCGATTCCATCAGTATCAGAATGTAGAGAAGAAATGTGATTCACAGAGAACTGAAACGTTTCGAGAAGACTATGTCAATTACAATACAATTCCCCATGTATTTGAGCTAGTCATTCCTAATCATTATTTCGCAGCGAATAATATTGTTTGCCAGATGTCTCTATTAAATTTACAATAAGCTTCTTGCTCATAATACCGAACTTCTATGGTTATTGTTCCTGAAGTTTGTAAAAATAGCATTAAGTTCCAAAACAGCATTTACTCAAGCACAACAGAAAGGTATATTTGATACAGCCAATGACGCTAACACGAAACGTTTTGAAGATAATCAGTTTTTAGAATTACTAGCCATAAAGTTATCCGACAAGGTTATGGAAAAGATGGGTCCTGATTTGGAAAAAAGTAGCAAAATTGCAGAAGGAAATGATGAGTTAATAAATACTTTCGAAAATCAAACACAATATTCACGACCAAATAGTGTCAGCGTCTTTGGTGTCAAAGAAAACAAGGGAGGAAAAAATGAAAGTGTGGAGACTGCGATCCTTGATGTGTTCAACAACCAG